>JAQJVL010000358.1:675656-900656 GCA_035578905.1 Stictocephala bisonia
AAACACCTAGATTGAGTAATCATATCAATAAAATTTCTTCTGGTTTGTATGCCATGAGACAATTATTGTCAGATTTGTAGTTTGGAAACATTGTTAATAGTATACTACTCATTGGTGCATTCCCATTTAGCGTATGGCCTTAATATATATGGAGCGACCACAAATAAAAATTTAAACCGACTCTTACTACAACAAAAAAGGGCAATCAGAATAATGTACAATTTAAAAACGAAAGATTCAGTAAAAAATTTATTTGGTGATCTGGGAATACTGACAGTTTATGCTTTGTATATTTTTGAAACAGTAACTTATGTCAAACAGTTTGCAGACCCCGTATTTGATGAAAATAAGCATACATATAACACTCGCAATCATTCTCAAAGTATTGACAAGCACAATTTAGAGTTTTATAGAAAGAAAACTCAGTTTATTAGGAAAAATTTTCTTCATCGTCTCCCACAAAATTTCTTAACAGAAAAAATATGAAAATGTTTAAAAAACAATTGAAAACTTACTTGATAAAACTTGCACCTTATCCTTTGAAGAATTTTGGGATAGCCAAGTTAATAAATAATTATAATACTATTTTATATGTGTTTTTATAGGATTAGTGACACTATTCTATATACAACTGTATATTATATGAATAAAGGAATTTTGAATTTGAAATCTTCCTCTTGGGTTTTAGGTACTAAGAAAGGGTTTCGAACAATTCGGCCTGGTTTTGCGAAAAATGTAATTTTTCACACATTGTAAATTCTTCAAAATAACTATTTACTAATTGTAATAAAACTAAGTATATTGTTTCTTATTAGATGTCAGTTTCACAATACAAATTATTTTTTAACACATTCGCTGCTATGATTTTGTACTAACTTAACTTAAGAGCTGATTTTTTGTTTTTATTAAAACCTTACCTTTTGTTGTTGTAATCACTCCTGTGTTGTTAAAAAGTTGATCTTGAGCAGGATTCTGCAGAATGGTGACGTCATAAAATACGGCACGGATCCGTGCCGCGAGCACTTGGGGCAAGTTTTATAAAAACTTTTGTTATTGTTTTGATATATTTTACCTTACACATATGTATATACATTATTTACAACCACTCCAACCTATTTACACACTGTTCACACATTATAAACTCTGATGAAATGTGTCAAAACACGTTGTTGGACACATCCCAGGCTGCTCTGGACAAGCGGAACACATGAAAGTTGTGCGCTTATTTTTCCCATCTTCGGCACAAACCCTGCAACGCTTTCGTTTTCTGTCCCCCTTAGCATCTCTATCTTCATTCTGGACCAGCCGATGGATAGGGTTTCTTTGAGGAGTAGGCCTACATACTCTATTCTGGCCTGGCTCTTTTACAGGTAAAAGGGACTCGATAATTTTCGTTCTAAAATCGTATAACGATGTCTTTTTACCAAGCTTGTTCATGTTATACAGAAACATACAGTTGATAGTGACCATTTCTAAGACGAGTATAAAAAATTTTTTATACCATCTTATGGTCTTCCGTTCACAGGGGTAATAACTGATGATTTGATCTCCTCGATCAACCCCTTTCATATGGGCGTTATAGTGAACGATTGGTTTTGGCTTTTGTTTTTCTTGTCCTCTTTTGTTTATGATAGTCACCATATCATTCTCAAACTCGGTAGACAAGTATAGTACTACTCTTTTGTCCCTCCATTTCCCGATAGCAACTCCCTCAGCATACTGGCACACTGTCTCGCCCTTCCTTAGTTTAGTACTCATTACTTGTTCTGGATTGTGCTTTCTGTTTGTACGGAGAGTTCCAGTACAATATGTCTTGTTCGCAAGTAGCTTTGTGGCTAGGGCAAAGCTATTATAATAGTTATCCATGTACAGCGAGTGTCCACGGCTTAGCATTCCCCTCATTAGATGTAGAACAACTTTTGAAGTATGGTCCTTACCACCTAGAAAATCATCCTTTCCACTATATACGATAAATCGGATTGTCAAGCCTTCAGGTTCGCTTAGAGTATAGAGTTTTATTCCATATCTATGGCGCTTCCCTTTTATATACTGGCGAAATACCAGCCGACCACGCCATAAAACCATACTTTCGTCCAGGGAAAGTTCCTTAAACGGATAGTAAGTACTAACCATTTTGTTGTTGAAAAAGTCTATTATATTCTGTATTTTACAAAGCCGGTTTTCAGTACCTACATTTTGTTCACAAGGGCTAAAGGTCAGACATCTTAAAATTAAAAGGAATCGATCCCTACTCATGTTTTCTCTAAAAACAGGAAAATTATATAGCCTGCTTGTTTTCCAGTAGTCTTGTATGCGGTTGATTTTTATGAAGCCCATATGTAGCAATAAGCCAAGGAATATACGCAATTCTTCAATTGTTAAATCTTTCCATCTATGTTTACGGGATCCAGGTACTGTATTATTACCACAAAACAACTGCAATGCATATTCATTAGTATATTGAACAATGGGTTGTAAAAATATATCGTCCATGAACCAGTTGAACCAGTCAATAGGAGATTTCGTACCTGCATTAGGAATAAGTATCCTGTTATCTCCTGTGAATGGAATCGATCGTAGTCCTCCAGTTGAATTACTCAAGTCGAGTTCAATTCAGTGTCACTGTTTTCTCTATCATCACTTTCAGATTCAGATTCGTCACTTGAATCAATGTCGGACTCTTGAAGGTCATTGTCACTAACTTCAAATGAGGTGGAAGGCCTAGGATCCATTTTGCGAAGGCAATGAGTTGAAATATATAATAGAACTAAACTGATAAAAATACTACACACTAAACAAATATATACATGTAAAACTAATCACAACACAAAGTACCACACCATGAAGTTCATAAAACTTGATCATAGAAGGAAAAGCTTGGTACGGATCCGTGCCGGCCACTTTCTGCGAACTTTCATTATTTTAGGTTATGTCAGGACGTAACTAAGGAGCGCACAACAATTCATCAACCTACTACAAAAGCTGAGCTCACACTAAAATAAACAACAGCATATGATCTGGCGGCACGGTTCCGTGCCATGCGCATGCGCGCCAAAATCGTTGTGGCACGGTTCCGTGCCGTCCGCATTCGACGTGTTAAATTTGTCCTGTATCAGTATACAAAGGGGTATAACCGCAAAAATTAACATTACATTTCAATGGGTTCCAGATAGTCCAGTGCTTTTAAAAGTCCTAAATAAGTGCCAGCCTACGTCAGTGGATTGATATATGTGTTGTCAATTGAGTATAACTTTTATTACAAAAAAACTGTCAGAACTAACAGTTCTAACAGTTTTTTTTTGCTTCTAACATGCATATGAAGAAGAATTCTCATGACGCCGAAGAAGCATACAAGTTATTTTATGGAACATTAAGGAGGGCTTTTGACCACTCTTGCCCCATTAAAAAAACAAGGCATAGAAACAGAACAAAGCCAAATACTTACTGTGACCAGCAAGCAAATCAGTTAAAAATGCAATACCTGGAATCACTACAAGCATTTCAAAACTCAGGGGCCCTTGACGACAAAGCTATGATGACAACCAGAAAGAAAGAATATGACTTCAGACTAAGAAACCTAAAACAAAATACTACTACTCAACATATAGCATCATCACAAAACAAATCAAAAGCCCTGTGGAACATTGTGAACTCTGAGTGGAAAAACAAACAGCCAACCGAACATAAATTCCAATTAAAAATAGAGGGAAAACTGAATAAAAACCCTACAGTTATAGCAAACCACTTCAATCTTTACTTTTCTCAGATAGCTGAAAAAACTATAAACTGAAACCTACAATCCAACCACTTACCATCTATAGACTCCTGCCTTGCACAGTTCCACTTTCAATCCGTTTCTATTAAAGATGTAAAAGACGCCATAGCTACTCTAAAACCTAAGCTATCACATGGCATTGACGAGATTCTTGCTAAGGCAGTAAAACATTGTGTAAATCAACTTGCAATCCCTTTAGTACATATCATCAACAAATCATTCACCTTCAGCCAGTTCCCATCCTTATTGAAGATCTCAAAAATATACCCAAAACGTAGAAAAGGCTCCATAAAAGATGTTAAAAACTACCGTCCAATTTCACTCATCTCTGTATCCTCCAAAATAATTGAAAAAATTGTTCTAACTCAACTAATGGCTTACCTGACAAAAGAAGACCTCATAAGCCAACATCAAAATGGATACATAAAGGGAAGATCCACCTCAAGCGCAATCACAAACATCATTGAGTTCATCATTGACCAACTGAAGAACGCAAACATGCCTCAGCGATATGCTTGACTACAGCAAAGCATTCGACTGTCTGGGCCACAGTCTTATCACCCAAAAATTAATTTCCCTTGGAATAAAAGGCAGAGAAGGTGCATGGTTTGCTAGCTATCTTCAAGAGCGCACTCAAGTGGTAGAAATCCAGGACATAAACAATGGCAAGAAGAACATATACAAATCAGAGTCCCAGCCAGTCACGAGAGGAGTACCACAGGGGTCTGTGCTTGGGCCGGTCTTATATGTTTTATTTACAAATGACTTTCCTAGATTGATCATGGAGAACACTACATCTAAATGCATAATGTACGCAGACGACACCACGCTCATTTTACAAAATGACAATGCAGAGCAGCTTAAAATAGATTCCCTTACAGCACTACTAGAACAGAAAACTACTGCAAACAACATGATTTAACCCTCAATCAGGCAAAAACTGTCCGTGTCAACTTCAGCCGTAAAACAGAGCTAATAGAAAATATACCAAATGTGAAAACCGAACCAGAATTCAAGCTATTAGGTATTACACTGGACACGGGCCTTACATGGAATTGCCATATCAATGACCTTTGTAAGAAACTCAGCTCTGGTGTATATGTGGTACAAAGAATTAGATGGATTGGAGACTTACTGTCAGCTAAAACAGCATACTATGCACTAATTGAATCTCACATACAATATGGCCTTGTCGCTTGGGGAGGGACTTCTGAAAGCAACTTAAACAGAATATTGATCCTGCAGAAGAAAACCATGCGTATACTCGCCAACCTCAAACCCTTAGATAGCTGCAGAGAAGCATTCAGATGGAAAATTTTTTTTAAAGGGTAAAATTGTTTTTTAACTTAAAACCCTTTTGTAATTATTAAAAAATTATTTTTTTTTACCTTCCCTTTCAATTTTTTGGGTTTATTTGTAAAAAAAGTAAAAAAGGATTAAAAGTTTTTTTTTTTTACCAATTAAATTTTTTTTAAAACTTTTTTCCTCTTTTTATTAAAATAAATTGAAAAAAAATTTTTTAAAAAATTTAAACAAAATTTTTGGCCCAATACTTCAATAAAGATTCATTGGGCCAACATAAAAATTCTTAAAAGGGGGTTTTTTTTAAAAAGACCCAACCCAAAAAACCCTCCTTTTTGGTTCATAAAATTTTGAAAATTTTTGGAAGAACTTGATTTCACAATATTTAAAAATTAGCTTTTTGGGGCCTCTTTTCCCCCTTAAAAAATTAATTTCCCCTTTGGAATAAAAGGTTGGGGGAAGGGTTTTTGTTTTCTTTCTCTTCTTCTTGGCCATTAAGTTAGGGGGGGAAAAAAAATCCAGGCTAAAAATGGCGGGGCTTAAAATCAACCCACCCAAAAAATTTTTCCAAAGTTCCCTAAAAGGGGTCTGTTTTTGGGGGCCCTTTTTTTTAATGGTTTTTTTAAAAAAAAGGGGGTTTTCCTGTTTGACCAGGAGTCACTTTTTTTTAAAAAATCACTAATTGAAACCAAACAAAATATTTTACAAAAAAACAATTTTTTGAAGACTTAAAATTAGTTTTCCCCCTTAAATTAAAAAAAAAAAAAAAAAAAAAAACCCCTTAATTAAAAAATTCCCGGGAAAACCCACCTTTAAAAGGTAAAAAAAATTTTTAAAATTTAAATCCCCTTAAATTTATGTTTAAAACCGCCGGGTTTTTAAAATTTTTCAATTTGCCCTTTTAAAAATTTTTTTGGGTTTGGATTGTTTTAAACAGAAAAAATTTATTAACCTTTTTCGGGCCAAAAAGTTCTTCATTAAGGGGTTAAAAAAAAATTTTTTAATTTTTTTCGCTTGGGGGGGGATTCTTAAAAGAAAAATTAAACAAATTTTTTAAAACCCAAAAAAAACCCTTTTGCATTTAAAAAACCCTAAAACCCCTTTGGAAAGCTGAAAGGAACTTGGGTTTTAGGGGGAAAAATTTTCTTTTTGGGGTTAAACCTTTAATAATGTTATATGGTAAAGCGGGGGAAAGTTTTTCCAAGGGGTAAATATATTTAAAAACACCGGGTTTTTTGGTTGCCTTCATCCTTAAATTTACACCCACAACAAAAACCCTTTAAAACTTTAATTTTTTTCCCCCAAAAAATAAAAAATAAAAAAAAAAAAAAAAAAAAAAAAAAATAAAAAAAAAAAAAAAAAAATTTTTAAAAAAATTTTAAAAAAGGTTTCCCAAAAAACCCCCGGGGGCCCACCTAAGGGGTCCCAAAAAATAATTTAACAATTTTTTAAGAGCCCTATTTTTAAAAATTTTTTGAAGGGGGATTACCAAGGTCTTAAAATTTTTTTTAGCCTTTTAAAGGGGTTTTTTAAAAATTTCCCTTTGTAAAAAAAATGGACCCTTTTTGGTCTTTTATTTTTTTTCCCTTTTTTTTTTTTTTAAATTTTTTAAAAAATTTTTTTTAAAAATTTTAAATTTGGGGTTTTTTATCTTTTAAAATTTTTTTAAAAGTTTTTTAAAATCAAAAAAGGGAAATTTTTAAAATTTGGTTTTTAATTAAGTGCTTTTTTTAACTTTTAAAAAACTTTTGGGGTAATTTTTAAATTTTTTAAAAATTTTTTTTAACCTTTAAACGCCAAATTGCAATTTTTGGAAAATTTTTAAAATAAAGGGAAAAATTTTTTGAAATTTGGGAAAGGCTTTTTTTAAATTTCTTTTCTTTATTTTAAAAAAAACTTGTTTAAAAAATTTGCTTATAAAAAAAATAAAATCCCCTAAAAAAAAACTATTTTAACTTTTTATAATAAAATAAACCAAAACCTAAAAAGGGCTTTTTTTAAACCCAAAAAAAATTTACTTTTTGGGAATTTCAGGAAAGGGGAAATAAATAATTCCCTTTTAAAAATTTTTTTTTTTAAACCCTTTTAATTTTCCCCTTGCCCTGCAAAATTTTTTTAAATTTTAAATTAAAATTAAAAAAATTTCCTTTTTGAAAATTTTAAGGGTTTGTTTATTTTTTTTATTTAAATTAAAAATTTTCCCTTTAAAGGCTTTTAAATTTGAAAGGAAAACTTTGAGGTTTTTTTAAGCATTTTTTTCCTTTTATTTTTCAAACAGGGGACGGGGTGTTGTTTTTTCCTTACCGACCGGGCGGCCAAAAAGGACGGGCCCTTCATTGCCGTTTAAAGGAAGTGGCCCATTTAATCCATGTTATTCAAACCAATTTCTGAAAAAAAGCCAGGTTTAAAGCAACATTTGGGAAAAAATTTAAAAGTTTCCTTATAAAAAACCCCAAAAATTTTGTTTTTGTTTTTAAAAAGGGAAGGGGTTGAAAACCTTACTTCCAGGGAATTTCCGGGTGTAAAACCTTCAGGTTGGCTGAAAAATTGTTTTTTCGGGAAGGAAAAATTTTAAAAATTTTTTTTAAAAATTCCTTTTACTTTTTTGGGTTAACAATTATTTAATTTTCCGGTTAATTTTAAAAAATAAATTTAAGGTTGGGTTTTTGGGTAAAAAAAAGGAAAAGGGTTTAGAAAAAAATTTTTTATTTAAAAAAAATAAAAACCCTTTTTAAATTCATAATTCCCGAAAAATTGAAAAAGGTAAAAAAAATTTTAAAATTTTTAATCCCTTAAAGGTTTTTTAAAAAACCAAATTCAAATAAGTTTTAAAATTTTTCAAAAGGGTTTTTGGGTCCTTTTATGTTTTAATTTTAAGCAAGAAATTTTAAATTCTTTGCACAAGTTTTTAAATTTTTTTCAAAAAAATTTTTTTAATTTTGGGTTTCCGTTTTAAAGGGGAAGTTCCCCCAAAAACCCCTAAATTTTGGTTTTTAAAATTTTTGGGGAAAAATTTTAACCCCCAAACCGAAAAAAACGATTGCAAAACCTTAAAAAGGTTTTAAAAATTTAAAAAAACCCCAATTTTTTGGGAAGCCTGAAAAACCAACCCTTGTTCTTAAAAAAGGGAAACAAACTAAAATTTTTTTAATTTTTTCCTTTAAATCTGTTTTTAAAAAGGTTTTTATTTAGTTTTATATTTTTTAAAACTTTTTTTTTCTTAAAATTTTTCTTAAATTTTAAAAAAATTTATAATTAAAACTTTAAAGGAAAATTTATGTTTTTTCCCCGGGTTAAAATTTTAAAGGGTTTTTTTTTTAAAATTAAATTTTAAAAATCAAAAATGGGTTATTTTATTTTTTTTCCCAATCCCTTTTAAATTTAACCCTAAAAATAAAAATATTGTGAAGTAGACTATGTAATAACATTAAATTAACTAATTAAATACATATACTATACATTTTTGTACTTACAACTCAAAAAAAGTTTATATCTAATTAATTTCCTCTGACTCCTCTCTCTCCCACTGTCTCTCTCAGTAAAATATTCTTATTTCATATCTATATGAAGTCTATTTAATTTTTTTCTCTTCCCTTGATGTTATGAAAAACGTTGTCTTGCTAACATAAAATTGTCATCAACTAAAAAATAGAATTGCTGGTATTATTTGAGATAATATATTGATAAGTTTGTTGATAAATCCTTTCATTAACATCTTATTAATTCTACACACTTCTCACAAATTGATGATTATAACCATTGATTCTATTAACAAATAGACAGCCCAAAGCAATGCATTTGCAGTAGACGTGTAAATGGTATCCAACAAGCGCTTGGACAACTGTTTGGCATACTATTAGCTCAGCCAATAGTCACTTCAGCATGTGCTTAAAGTGAGACCACTGAAGTGGACTAAATAGTATGTCAAACAGTTATCCAATGTTTTGCCTACCTGCAAAGAAAAACAAGAACTAATTTCAGAGAACATGCAAATTTGCTACATGGCACTCCCATGAGAAGACTGTCTTTTTGTTTCTTAGCCATTCATATAACAGTGGCTATTTGTATCTCAACATGTTTGGTTAAATTCATTAACTTACAGAGCTAGGACAATTTTTTTTCACTATCCTAAAACGTCCTTTATGGCGTAAAGTAGAATTTTTGATCAATGGTGAATGTAGGTTTGTCTTTTGTAACATCATATAGATTATTGTAGTACATTAATCCTTAATTTGCGTATCGGCGTAATTGCACCTCCTTTGTCTTACCCGAAAGAAACGTTGCTATAATATATACCTGAGTAGGTTATTGGCAATATTTTGGTATCTATAGAAACTACATTAGATGCTGAAAACATCGATATGCATCATTCATCGATTGCTCTGTGAAAATTGCCAACTCACAGGCCAACAGCTTACGGCCAGTCCCGCTATATTGCCTTATTGCTTTGTTCGCTTTGGAATCTCGCTACTGTACATAATTAGTTATTATTATTGCTAATTAGCCTACTAAAGTAGGATTTAAATGAATGTATTTTTGATAGAGCATGTTCTTAGCTAAATGTTAGTACATAAATGAACCGTGTAGTGTTGATAGAAACTTTGTATGATATTTTTTAACATTATCGTTACTGCGGTAATACATTTTTAGGTTTCTGTATTGGTTGCAGTTATAAATTTCTAGTAAATTTATTTATGACTATATTATATATAATGTATATATTTTCTGAAATAGATAAAATTTAGGTTATCTTACAGTTCTTATTTTATTATCACAACATTGTTTCTACAGTGTACCCCTACCCTTTTCGCAAGCAAATAAGTTTTTTTTCAAATGTTACATTCTACGAAAAAGATATCAACCTTTTTTTTGGTTATGTTTTATACATTTATATTATAGCCTATATCCTTGTGAACAGATTGATACCAAACACAAGTATTTTTATTTTAATTTTCTATTTTTTTATGAATTTTATAACAAATACTTGCAAATGGCAAAAACCGCCTACCCATTACAGGAAAATTTCATACCCAGATCGAGGGTTAAACCATTTTGTACTTCTCCAAAATACAAGCCAGTATAAAATAAGTAGTCATTACTTTATTTGTATTTTTTAATTAATCATTAAAAAATGAGTTAATTATTTTTACAATAAAAGGCTACTCAGCCAAATTGCTTATTTTATATCGTTCACAGATGGGCCATAAAGTATCAGCTTGGCACATAAACATTTCTTTGTCAACTCCATCGTAATCTTTTGTTTTTGGTTTCTCAAATAAATTACTAGCATAGTAATTTCAATAAAATAATGAAGGCTGTCTATATATCTATTTATTTTATCACAGTCAAAACAAAACTTAGTCAGTTAATATATTGAAGGGTAGGCCTATTAACACATTGAGAGCAATAATATATTCCTTAGTAACTATGTGTTCATTATAAAAGCTCGCTTGTTTATTGAGGCATGTATATCACACAAGTATTACAACTGTAAACAGCTAACTATAGTTTTTAATTTTAGATAAGAAAGCACATTCCAGAGTAAATAATATCAAATGCTTCAGCTGAAACCTTATGTGCAAAGAAGCGGCTTTTCCTTTTGAGCCCACTTCCATCCTCCATACTACAGGTAAAGTTCAATCAAAATACTATCACTGTTAGTAATTGGTGTAATTTATCAGTAACAATTAATTGTTTTTTCTTCTAGCACATCTTTGAATTATAATTTATCTTATGGCACAAACTCGTAAACAAACTCTAATAATTCCATAGTTTACATAAAATACCAAGTTTGTATTTGTCCCCAAAGCAGAATAACGTGCGACAGGGCGACATTGTCATAGAACAAAAGAGAGGGCTGCAGAAAGAAATCATCTAATAATAATAGATCTTTATTTGTAATACGAATACAAAACATACCATTGACATCGTCAGTTGCAGTTTAACTATAAAGTCAAAGTACCATTCACCAGTAAAGAAATCTCTAAAAGTACATAGAGTTTACAAATATTTAAATCTATAAAATTATTAAATTTTGAAAAAAATCAATGTAAAATATACAAAATTTAGAGTTTACAAATATTATTTAAATTTATAAAATTTTCAAAAAATCAATGTTAAATACGTAAAAATTGAAATGTTAATTTAAAGTTTACATAATATGAAATATTATTATACATCATATAAATACACATGATCTCTACGACTGAATATTTTTAAAATTAAAAAAATCATCCAAACTATAAAAAGGGCAAACAATAACCACTTATAGAATTTGTTTTTTAAGTCTGTTAAAGAATAAATATTAATAAATCTTTCTAAAACATTGTACACTTTTGCTGATAAAATAATATAACTACTAGATGTTTTACTAAGGCGGCGAGGGTTTAATCTGGCATTGTTTTTATTTCAGGTATTGTAATCATGATTTTTTAAATTTAAATAATTTTGGCTTCACAAAATGTAAATTAAAAGGTCATATATATAAATTAATCACTGTCTGGATTTCCCATTCTATGAAGAGGGGTTTACAGTTTTTTTTTTTTTTAATCTGATCTACTTATTGTTCTTAACACCATTTTTTGTATTTTTAATGTATCTAATTCTACTACAATTGCCATAGAATAATAATCCATATCACAATATGGATTGGAAGTAGGCAAAATAAGCAGATATAGTTTTTTTTAAAATTAGATCTCTGAGGCATCTTAAAAGAAAAATAATACATGAAAGTATTGAAGAAAGGTTGTCTACATGGGAATTTCAGGACAATTGACTGTTAATAAATACACCTAAAAATTTTGCTGCACCAATACAGTTTTTATTTGCATGGATAGAATTTGGTTTTAATGTGAATGAAAGTTTTTACTTTTTTTCAAAATTCCTTTGGTAAGTCCTTTGAAAGTTAAACAAACAAAAAAAGGTAAAACAAGCATGGGAGATATTTCAAGACCACTGGCCTTATCTTCAGTCCATCACAGAAGATGTTTAATGGGAGACGTAGTAGTAGAACTGAGCAGGGGTTTACAGTGTTGCCATCACTATGGTTAAATATTCCTTAGTTGTAATACTTATAATATAATATAATGCTTATAATTGTAATTGTCCTGGCTATTGGGCTATTAATAAATAGTCCTTTCTGAGCTAAGTCAAACTCAGATAGGAACAATGTCTACACTCCTTCATCTACACTCATTCACTCCTCATATTTGCCCATATCTCTACAATCGGTGTCTCAGAAATGAATAATGAATATATTCTATGTTTTTATTGTACTCTAAGCTTGCTTGGATTGGAATAAAAACATATTCATGATTGTTTTATCTTTTTTCTGTAGCGTTACCAGTAATTTTAAAAGGACTTGCCAAAGGAATTTTAAAAAAGGTAAGCCTGCTTTGCTAGACAAAACCTAAATAATTAATTTCCTGTCCTAAATAAGTTTGGTCTATGTTTTATGTACATATGTACACTAATCAGGTGTATGATTGCTATTTTATATTCAAAAGTTTTGGTAGTTTATTACAATTTTTGTTTCAGGTTGGAACTGCCAAGGCCTTGCAAGAGGGTAAAAAATATCTACATAAAAAATATCCCAACGATATTACATTGGTAAGACACTTGCACTAAATGCTACTTTATACAGCAAATTATATTTGTTACGGTCAGGGACGTACTCAGAACTCAATTTCTGGGGGTGTCCAATCAGGGGGTCTGAGCAGAGCTAACAAGTAGGAGGGAGCGAACAAAGGCTGAGCTTTTTTTTTATGACGTGTCTTCTGGCTGCAGACGAGAGAAGGGGACACGAGCGTGACGTTACTAGCCTTATTCACCATTCTCAAAATGCCACAAGTATTAATTGAATATTGTATGATTGTCTTTACATCTCTGATGTTTTATTAAAATATTATAATTTATAATGAAATCTACCATTTCAATCTGTGTTTCATAACGAGCATAAAATATGTAATCTGAGTAATTGCTTTATTGTAATGTACAGTAAACTCTATAAGAAAAGACCCTTGTAAAGTTAAGGACATTAACCATTCAAAATAAGGTTAAATTTTCAATTGTTGGTTTACAGAAAAAATTTGATGCCTGAATGTTGTAGATATTTAGTTAAATTAAATCTTGTAATTAATACATTATTTGTTGAAATCGATAGTTCCTTTACAATTCGTTTAAAAATTGGTTTCATTTTGATCCTGACTCTGTTCCACCTGTCAACGCCTGTGACGTGTCCATACAGAAATTGTTATTGCAGAATTATCTAATTACACTGATGTAAATATATTTAGTAAAACAATTATCTAAAGTCATGTAATGGGAAAAATACTTTTGATGTATAAGCGATTTTCAAAATATGTTATAATTTACTACAGACCAATAAATTGTGTGAATTCGAAAGATAAGGTTAGGAGGACAATATAATGTATTGACATTAAACTAATGAAAAATTTATGATTCTATATTTATAAATTGTAATTTTAAAAAAAATGGTAAAGTACTTGCTAGGTTTGAGCAAAATACTAACATACATTAACGTATTATAATATTAAACACATGGAGAGAAGTTTAAAGCATGCCTTTAATATAACTTATTTATATATTATAGATCAATCCAGTTCTTGTTATTTAATATAGTCCACGGTAACTAATCAACATACGGTATGTACACATTGAGGACTTTAGCTCTGCGCGCGGAAACAAACTACTACCCATTCAACAAACAAACACAATATGTTTTACGGGTTGCGTTCACGCGCTCGCCGCTGAAATGAAGGCGCCAAAACTTCTTCCTAGGTTCTATATAGGTTACACTTTACTCTATGACAGCTAAACATGTATGTGAAAAAGTATTATAAATTGAAAACATTAAATGTATTGTGGTAACTGTATTTTTATAGTAGGTCGGAAAGTATTTAATTTTTACAAACACAAGAAACACATTATTATTATTGCTATTATTCCTGCTTCTTTGTCTACTTCATTTAAAACGACTGTAATAATATTATTTAGTCATTTTATTTTTGTAAATAGTTAGTAAAAATTTGAGTAACTTATAAGTACTTTCTTATAATGAATATATAATGAATGTGAATATAAAATAATATGAATCTTATAATGATATATGAATGTGACTTACAATCATTTTACTTCAATCCCACTTAACTCTTCCTCCTCCTCTGAAAGACCGTCACTGTCTGTATCAGATTCATTTCCAACTGATATAACAAAGGATTCTATAACATTGTCTATTTGGGTTTCTGCTGCTGCATAGTCTTTTTCTATCTTCTCCACGAGCTTGCACTTTCCTAACCATTCTTCTGAACCCATTCTTGATATTTTTTCTTCGCAGAGAGTTTTAGCTTGAGATATAGTAAAGGAGTTTTTTTTAAAACCACGCATTCATATCCTGTTTCTTATTTTTTGAAGTAGGAGCCTTTTCAATTAGAATGTTATGGTAGGGCGCATTATCGATTACCAGTACTGAATTTGGTTCCAAATTGGGCAATACTTTGTCCTTCATCCATTTCATAAATATTTCCCCATTCACGTTGTCGTGGTAGTCTCCACTATGGTTGCTTACTTTCCAGCAGGTAAAAGCGTTAGGCATGAACCCTTTCTCTCCGCCCGCATGGATTGTTATCAATCTTTCACCCTTAGGAATTGGAACGTGTAACCCTTTATTTGAGCCATCTGACCAAGTTTTATTAGAAACTTGAGAAGATAGTATGTAAGACTCGTCCAAATAAATTATTGGACGTCCTTGCTCCCTATAGCTTTTCAACGATCTCAAATATGTTATCCGTTTTTCTCGGATTTCTGGTTTTTCAATTAACAACTTTCTATTGTTTGCTGTCTTTCTCCAAGTAAACCCTAAATCCTTTAATATGCGTCTCAAACTTTTATTATGTTGTTATTTTCATTGCGATTCTCAGTAAAGAGGTTGTTGCAGGTGAGTCAGTGTTTTCAGGACAGAGCGCATAACACTACCCCGCTACCCCTCCCGCCTATCACCACGCAGCCAAGGCCACGCGCACAGCTAAAGTCCGCGATCTGTATCACGGCGAGGATGCGTGATCCCTACTGTCTGTTATTCTAGATAAATGTTGCATAGGGTTTCTCAAATGTTGCATAGGGTTTCTCAAATGTTACATTGAGTTTCTGTAATTTAATGTAATCTACCATTAAATTACATTTTGTAAGACAACATTGAATAATTAGTTTGTATTCATGAGTATACACAGGTGATTACAAATTCTTCAGGTATAAATATGGAACAATCCTGTTCATCTATCAGTCCTACGTCTAGGTATTGTCCTTTATTATATCAGGCTTAATGCTTTGTGGCTCAACGGATGTGTGCGAAGCCGCTTTTTCAAGAATTAACTTTATTAAAAACTGGTACAGATCTCGGCTAACAGATGAACATCTCAACTCCCTAATAAGAATCAGTTGGACTAACCTCACTCCAAACTTCAGATAGGTTGTACAAAATAAAAAATGTAATTTTTCTCACTGATAATATCATTTTGTAAAATTGATTTCACTGATTTGTTGTACTTATTTTAATCATTAATTTTGAATAAAAATAATCTGTAATGTAAAATTAATTGTCATGTGTGTATTTGTATTCATTTACCCTTTACATTTGTTAAGTGGGAATAGTTTGCAGCTGTGTATTTTAAGTTTTCAGACTTATAACTCAATTTAAAACAAACATGATGTATCATTTGACATATATAACATTTCAATTTATCTGTTTCAATACCTGGACTTTGAAAATTTCAATACAGTAACTGTATACAAAACTGAACATGTCTAAAAGGTTGAGAAATATATCATTAACATTCAAACTGTAAATTCTTAACTTTAGAAATATTCTCAGTAAGAATTCTAAACTGCTGTGGTCAATAAATATTGAAATAATATCTCAACAATACACACTTTAACAATTTTAATCTATTTATATCTGAAGTATTCTATATTTTATTATTATTGTATTTTTATATTTAATGTACTGTACCAGTGAAGTTGAATACAGTTGAAACTCTGCAGTGTCCAAAAACCACTTAGATATATAGGTCAAACATTAAAACTTTCCTGTAAAATGCAGAACTGCAGTTGTAAAGTAAACAAACAATAAGCTATTACTTAAATTTAAATGCATTATTTTTCTAATATGTCAAACAAACAGCATTATTTAAGTTTTAAATCAAGTATTGAAATTTCTCCCACATATTTACCAAATAAAGAAGAGAAAAAATTACTAAAACAGCTATAAAAATCTATTCCTTGAGTTGACCCCCTCCTCCTGTTGTCTAGTTTAGTGCTGAATGACTGCTGAAATTTATTAGTTTTCTGAAATGGACCCTCATGGCACATAATTGGTGATCCCTGTCCTAGAACCAGTTTTGTGCATGTAGAATTATATCACATGCTTCAACCATAAATACCAACCCCATATAGCAGAGGACCACAATATATTATTTTAAACATAGTGAAATATTTCTATAGTAAATTTATTATCAATTACAATTTTTATAAATTTAATATATTACTTTGCAGTGCTTCGTAGTAAGTACATATTATTTCCAGCTTTTTTTATTGTTTCTGGACATTATTCGGGCAATGTTTTTTTTCAGTAATGAATAATTAAACAATTTTAATTAATTTATTAATAATAGATAAATTAAATATGTATTTTCATGCGCTTGATATGAGAATTAACTCATACACATGTAAAATAGCATGTTCACGTGTATTCATAATTGCTGCAAAATATCCTCAAATGAAATACAATTGATTTTTCAACGATAACTTCTTTAAATTTTAAGTAATCCAATTGACCATAAAAGCATTTTGTAGGGCATTTTAAAAACTATAAGGCCTGTGCATTCAATCTTTGTTGAAAAATTACGTTAACAAAAATTTAAGTTAAAATGCTCTGATACGTTGGGTTTTGCATAAGGCAAAATGTTCAAACAGCAGCATCTCTATTAGTTTTCATCTTAAGAAAAAAATAAAAATACCAAAATTTTTGCAAAGAAAAAAGGTACAATTTTGTACTCTATTGTTTTGTACATATTTGGTATAATTTTTGAGTTACTTTGAAAAGAAAAAAACATTTTTAAATAAATTTAAAAAATGTTTTAAATGTAAATCAAACTTTTTCTATAATGCCCTGCAAATTGACTAAACTCCTAGAACTTCTTTACACTACAATGACTGAGTAAATTATAGATGGACCAAGGCTAATTTCATAAATTGCGTTAAGTCAGTAAGTAATTAGTAAGCCAATTTTTTTACAACCAAAGCGATTAAAAGTTTTTCTTTTGATCATCACTCCATCATTTTTAATGGTATTGACTTGGTCAACAACTCATTTTAAAGGTCCTTTTACATACTATAAAAAAAATCTTATAAGTTGTCATTGAATAACTTTTTATTATTCAGTGTTTAAAGTTTCTGTTTTGATAGTCGGCAAAAGTCGTGACACATTTGGCGAACAGTAACTTTGTCAGAATTGCACTTACACAAAAAGGAATCTTTTCATTATTTTTTAAGCTTTCTTTTTAATAGAAACAATTTTCTCTATAAAATCCAAACTTTTAAAGTTATTTGTGAAAAACCATTAGAAAACATGCACTTGTTTAGTCTGAAACCAACTCTTTCAATAAGGAACAACTCCAAAAATATAAATTGCATGAAAAAATGTTTAAGTATATTTTAAGCTTAAAATAAGACACTGAATCAATTTCTGCAGCTATTTTGCATGTCGAAATTTACACTCCTAAGAAGGGGTGGTTTTTACCCCCACGTGAGAACATTTATCGGCACCAAGTTACATTTGTTTTTTTGGGTCTTTCCTAGTTACTACAAAATTTTCAAGTGAATTAGTACTATCCTAAAGAATTTCTTGCCCAAAACGTCCAGGTACCGGAATACTTGTCAACAGATTTGACTTGTCATGGTTGGCAATGTGATTTGGGTTTCCCATTGTCACACATTCTGCATATCAGGTATAAAAAAACTTGCAGCAAAGTATCCATTTAGAAATATATAACTTTTTATTGAAATTTACATAATTATTTCAGGTTTTAATGACTCCCATTTCTTAACACATTGTAGAGTGTAGAATACATTTTTTCAGCACTGCAGTAAAAAATAATATGCAAAAAATGCAATCCAGAGTAGAACTTTTCTATCAATCATAAAATTCTTTTTGTCATACCTGAGAAATATATCAGCGGTATCAACATGTCTAATTAGTGTTACTTTATCCTTATTCAATCTTTTATTGAAACCTTGACTTCATTCAGTTTATTTGATTTTCATCACTTGATTTATAAACTTGCCTAATGCCAGCTGAATAAATAATAATTGATATATACACATTTAATTTATCTAGTTTTGTCTTATTAACTGTTAATTTGTCTTGTTTCAGAATGAAACTGGTGTGCAGGAGTTAGTAACAACTCCTAGTCCCAACATTAAAGATAACACAATATCTCATAATGTGTCAAAGGAAACAAATAAAACTGAACGACCAAAGTCACTCGGAATGTCACAATACAATCAACTTATCTTCTCAGAACTTGCTAATCTGAAACCCCCTGTGGATCCAGATGATAAAGTAGATGTTGTGAAATCACCTTCTCCGGAGAATTCTAGTGATGAGCTGGATACAACAAATTCTTTTCTTTTGACAGAACAAACTATTAATGATCAGACACTCACTGAATCCCCTCAATTTAAAAAACCTGTCTCTGTTTCAAAATCTGGTCTTAATTCATGCAGGCGCTTGGATCCTGTTGTGGAGGAAGAGACTGAATCAGATACTGAGGATGAATTATTACAACAAACTCTGTCAAAATTAAATATGATGATGGATGAAATTGAAAATACAAAAAAAATAGTCCACTCCATAATTAAGAAAAAATTAAAACGTAGAACAAAAGTTGAAAATAAAGAAAATGATAAAACAGCTGCAAACATCACGCTTAAAGATAAATGGATGAGTGAATTAAAATCTGACAATCCCAGTTTACTAAAGACTCCCAAGCCATTGAAAAAACAAAGACCGAGTATAGCAGAGCAATCTATGATATGGACACCTCACTCTTTATCAACTGTTTTAATTGATCAAATGGACGATTTGTTTGAATGAATTTACCTTGTCCAAGTAATAAACTTATTTTAATAAATATAGTTTTTCGATTACCATATAACGTTTTGATAGAAATTATCACCAACTAGTTAAACGCCAAACAAAAATATGTTATAATATAAATACTAGAGGTCATAACTATTACAGTTACAACTATTCAAGTACTGTGTTACTAAAAACTAAAGCTTCCGTAAATGTCTGCATCAAGGTCTTATTTATTTACATTTCCAAACGTTTCGCCCATGCTGTTATGTGTCTTCCTCAGTGGTATCGTTGAGACTTCTATTTTTTATTGAAACCTTGTCTTCATTCAGTTTCTTTTATTTTTTAATTTGATTTATATAATTGCCTAATTCCAGCTTTAACTATTGTTGAATAATTAATAATTGATAAATACAAATTTAATCTAGTTTTTTCTTTTTAACTGTTATTGTGTCTCTCTCTCTCAGAGACATCACATCATGGTCAAACGTTTGGTGATGTAAATAACACCTTGAGGCGATCATTATCGGCCGCTTAAGCCTACAAGTTAGGATGCACTGGGTTATTAATACAGTTTAGTACATTGTACTAAACTTTTGTTGTGCAAAATGTCATTGGTTTGTAATTAAAAAATGTTGTTTTCGAGACATTTACGCCACTTATACTAATTAAAGGTAAGGATATTCCACGTTTTAAAAAGTAAGTTATGCAGTTTTAACCAATTAATTATAGAAAAAAGCTTAAATAACCGTAAAAATTAACTAAAACCAGTGGTTGTTCTCTTCTTGGTATTTTTCCTCAATATATAATTATTTTCCAATTAAGTCCATTGATTTTATTCCTTAGCATGTATGTGACAACTCTTGCTGGGCGTGTTGATAAAATTAGTAGATAATAGTGTACATCCGCGTCAATGAATTGGTTTCACAGCATGTTCAGCTGTAGGACTTAATTTACACACTGAGTGAGTCTTGTATACCTACCTTCCCATTGCTGATATTTCAGTCATCATGAAACATTCTAGTACCGTACATGGTCATAATACTTTAGTTTCAATCTACAAATTTTATTATAACATTGTAAGTCACTTTTAGCTAAATAGGAGACAGAGTATTATTATTAAACATAGAGAAAGATAAATATGAAGAGGGAAAGGAAATTAAATATGTTGCAGGTATATATTTTTATCTGTTGATTTTCATTGTTTATATTAATGATTTTCCAATGAAAATACATCATGCAAAGGCATAATTATAGCAGAAGGTGTGTAAAACAATGTTCATATCTATTGCTATTGTACAATGCTTATTCTAACAATATTGAATAGACAGTAGTAACATTATTAGATCTATATCATGACTTTCAAAGTAATCCACTAAAATAAAAGGAGGAATAAAAAATGTTAAAATTAAGTGAAAAAATATCAATATAAAGTATCAAAATAAAATCAACAGTAAAAATTACTTGTGTCATGTGCTTAAATAGTGATTCTCCATCACAGACCTAAATCCAAGTTTCATAACGATTCAATACTTGCTCTTTAAATTTCATAATTTTGAAAAATTCATTACTATCACCATGTGTAAAAAGAATACAAAAAGTATCACATGGAGAAATGATTAATGTGAAATTGTACAACAGTATTGATATGGGTAGTGACAGCAAGCATAAATGAATCATATCAGTCAAGAGAATGTGGAGGAGGGACAACGCTAGGTTCAGGTCACATGCCAGTAATCTGCCGGTACTTGTGTCTTAGTGTTTAAATATTGATCTCCTATCACAGAGTTAAATCCAGGTTTCATAATCATTCAAACCTCTGCTTCTCACATTGAATGAAGACCAGCCCTCTGAAAGGAACGCAATGGGCAATCATTAACTATTGAATGCTAATTCTGTAATCACATGACTGATCATTTGCCATTCCCTAACTGTGCAAAAGCAACTCAACATAGTCCATTCCTTATGAGGTAGGTTCATTCCATCAATGACAGCCATAGAGTGTGATACCAGAAACTTGTTGCGACTGTCAAACAAATCCCAATTAATTCTCAGTTGGTTTTTGGGGCAAAGTCATTTTGAGATTAACTGGAAATCTAGTTGAAGAGGTGGTGTTCTAGATGTAAATACCACTCCATGTTGCATAATGGGGGGATTCAGAGTAGATAGAATATTTTTTAACTCTGAGAAGTGACTGAGTCTCATATCTGAGGGAGCTATGTTGAATAACATTGCAAGCCATGACTAGGTTGCAATGAGGGAGCAACTGATAGCCCTCATCACCATATTTGGTTATATAATCAACCTCTCTTACATTGTTAGTGCTGAAAGATCGGTTTTATGTAAATAGATTTTAAAAAGTAATTGTTCTGGAACATAATATATATGATTTAACATTACAAACATCGTTTGATCAAAACACGTTCTGTCATGTATGATTTATAGATGTGAATAATATGATTAGATTCTTAAATGTAACCTCAAATATCAATACAATTTGTAGAGCCATAGACTGGATCAAAACTAATGGTTTTCTATTCAGTGTTGATAAAACCTAAAAACAAAGTTTGCACTGATACCAATTAAAGATTCTGTCAGCTTTGCCAATCTAGTTAGTTTTTTTAGATCTATTTTGTTCATCTCTACATATATTTATCATACTAGCTCTACATATATTTATCATACTAGCTCTACATATATTTATCATACTAGCTCTACATATATTTATCATACATAGAACATCTATATATTTAAAATAATTTAGTGTTTTGTTCACTGAGTTTCTCAGGCAACCCCTTAACGCATTTCAACAAACCTTTTTTTGAATTGAAGGTAATTTTGTGTAGCATGGAATGTCGAAGCCATATTTTAAACTTAAACTATCAGCTTTTATCAATATTAATTTTAACATTTAAAACGTCCAGCAGATGACAGAAGAATTTTAACACGATTTTAAAATTATGCATTTCAGAAGTGAAACAACTGTCTCTTTAAATATTTGAAACATAAATAGTAAGTTCAAATTCCAAGACATTTAGACCAACTTTGACTGTCTGATATTTATGTTGGTTGTTGATGTCAAGGGAGTTTTCAAAACACCTGATCATTTAAACACTTAAAAATAATTAAATTATTATACTAACTTAATTATTTTATTTAATTAATTTTACTAAAGTATTTTGTTTG
Organism: Stictocephala bisonia; assembly: GCA_035578905.1. Classification (NCBI taxonomy): domain Eukaryota; kingdom Metazoa; phylum Arthropoda; class Insecta; order Hemiptera; family Membracidae; genus Stictocephala; species Stictocephala bisonia. The sequence continues at coordinate 698,072 of JAQJVL010000358.1, forward strand.
TTCAGTGTTTAGTTTATTCCGTTGGCGTCATAAGAGTTTGTAAATCAGGTGTTTTTTAAGCATTCAATTTAATATTAGTAGGAACAGTCATAAATAACTGACTAAATATATTTAATTTGTTAGTTTGATCCTTAAGTTAGCTGATAAAATCGGAAGAGAATTTATTGTAATTTATTTTATATTTGTTTTCTGTTTTTACATTGACATCAAACTTATTTATTTGAGTATCCTTTTTCTAGACTATACATTCATAGTCCATAATACATGGCAGAAAATAACCCTCTAGACTTTGGATGTGGGTCCATAATTAGCAACCTTGGGTCATATGCTGTTCCTCTTATTTATTAACGATGTATCAGTTTCTGTTGATGGGGAAAGTATTTGTTTATTTGCTGATGATCCATCATTCTCTTTATCAAATACTAACCTTAAAAAGCTAGAAAGTACAGGGCAGTTCAATTTTTAATCATTGATGGACTTCTAGTAAATTAGAGCAAACCTGCGATTCACAGGAAACTTAGATGGAAGATACTGTGATATTTTGTCTTTTGATTCTAATATTAATAAATATCCCTCAATAACGAAAAGAAAGTCGGTTCCCAAGAAAAAGACAAATTACACTGTTAAAAAAAAGATAGACAAAGTAATGTACACTGAATCACAAGAAAGTGTTTCATTATTGGCTATCGCTGGGCCATTTCAAATCACGGTTAAAAAATATGTTATTTTAAAACTGTGGATATGAGTAATAAATGTCAACATTCCTCTTCACTTTATTTTGATTATAACAAATTATAAGTGAGAAGTTTAGTTTAAGTTGTAGAAATGACAAAATTAAATTATCTGAAACACACATAGGCTTACCTTCTGAAATTGTATGTTGGCATGGATGAAATATCAAAAAACTTTAGAAATAATATTTGTCAATATAATAATTCCATATGTTTTGTTTCTTTCAGAGCCAATATTGCATTACCACTTGGCCATGGTCGGTATTGTTTTAAAATTTTAGGAAATGTTCATCATTTGATTTCACTACTATATGCAACCAACGAAAAAGACGGTTCATATGAAGAAGGTATACATTTTAAATTTTGTGTTTCAGACTGTTGATGGAGCCCCCCCCCCGCCCTCTAATCAAAGTATAATAGTGTATCCTAAAGATGGAGACCTTAAGAGGGATTCACTCGGTCACCGGAAGTCAGATTAAAATGGCTGCTCCTATAGCAACTGGCTCTAGCAGTTCTATTTATCGCCACAGGATTGCACTAGTGAGCGCAGGGAAGCCAACCGCGCGGAGATAAAGTTTGGATCTGAGTGTCTAGTGGTACGTGAATTTCTCCCTCTTCTCCCGCCCAGCAGTCAGCACCAGCAGCTCAGATGCCAGTTGCCGCACCGCGACGTGACATGCAGCTTGTCATTCGTTATCCTATACCAACGCAACATCTTTCGTCGGTTCTCGATGATGTTGGTTGTAACCATTCATGAATAAACCAAAAGTATGCATCAAAAATAAAATAGCATTGATTTATATGCTATACTTAGTCGTCAAGATATTGTTCAACAAATGACCATATAGCCAAACAAGTTAAAAATTATTGGTGAAAACATAACCGTAAGGCTAACCTTCTCTACTTATCTAAAGAATTAGCGTTCTAAATCAGTTATTAGTGTAGGTTGAAACATGACATTATTAGACGTTATACTGTGGTACCGGTAATCATACAAACAAATAATCAAGACGATTAAAAATAACTGTCTTTACTTATTGAAGTAATATGTCATAATGTTACATTTTCACAAAGTTGCGCTTTTCAATGAAGGTTCTTTTGGGTTAACAAAAATCCAGTGTTGTTAATTTTACACAATTTATTACAGTATAATTCCAGACGTGTACATTTTTGTGAACCTTATGGATAGTGTTATGAGCACACATAAGGTTGATCATGGTTTAGTTTTAAATAATTAAAAAAGTATGTTTTACATAATAAATAAAGATCAACCGCCAAAATACAGCATACATTTCTTTCTACAAAATAATTCAACAATACAGAAATTTTAAGTGCTATATCATTGATTTGCACTAGAAGCATCAAATCAACTGAACTAAAAGAAACAAAATAACACCACCAAAACAATTTACTATTTAAAGGCCTATGCGTATGTGTAGTACTATCTTGAAATTAAGACGTATTTTATATATATATATTCAGTTTAAAATTTATGTACAACAAATTTGACTAAATAATTCTACTGTTTTAAATTATGATTAAGTACACGTAATTTAAACAATAACAGCTGGAAGCATCATTTAATTCACACATTCGCTATAATTTGCTGGTGTTACATCACAAAACAGCTGATTTGTAAATATTACATTACCAAAATCCAATTCAAGGTGGGGTTTCCTATAAGCGATTTCGCCCAGCGACGGCGACTACAGCCGCCCATCTTCACTCCTCATAATTTTTCCATAAGAGAACGTGCTAAAAGATGTGATCACATCAATAAATTATTAATCAAATAGCGAAACTTTGCTTCAGTAAATAATTAAAAGTAATGTTCATATAAACTGTAAATTTGCAAATACGTAAACTACAATTTTTATTCAAACACCCTAGGACCCAGTCCATTTGCTTTTTTAAAACTATATAATCTGCACATAAAAAATTGTACATGAAATTCAAGATAAAGTTATATTGGTAAATTCAAATATCGTAAATAAATAGCTTGTACAGTAATCTAGTCTGCACAACGTCATATCTGTACGTCACTTGGTTGCCAGGGTTGGTAAGCTCTCTCTCACTCATGGAGAGCAGACTGCTGTCGGCCGGTCAAGGTCACAGCACATCCGCGCCTGGCCACCCCTTCCCCCCTTCGATGTTCAAAACACCTGCTGTATGATTTACCAAAACTTGGTTGCAGTATATGATTGCCATTTTGCCGCCAATTGGCTTTTAAGTCTTTCATAAGAATTGTTCATCGTCTAAGTCTAACTACGTAATGTTTTTGGCCAATGTGAAAAATATGTACACAATTTATTTTGTTACAACAGCACAAAAGAGAGCTTCAAACGCAAAAATAAGCTACCAAACATTTAGTTTTGAAGCCTTGTATGGCTATACTCTTTCCTACATAAACTAACCTAACACAAACTACAATTATATAGTACAACATTGTAAATTTATGAATAATACTGAAATGGTGTTAGAACAGATAGAACTTTGATCCGATGACTGGATGGAATTTACTCTATAAACTAGTCTACAATTATACAATATTCTAATATTTCACATACACGCAAACACATCAATGCCAATTTCTATAATAGGTCTAATAATGTAAATATTTCGAAAACCCCTTTAATAGTATTGAGAATTTGTTTAAACCTAAAATGAGAACATATCCATAATCGTACGTCTAAAATTGCTTCTATTTACCACCGATCAAAATTTTTAATGTTCACAAATAATGTTAATCGAAAACCAGACCACCATATTTAAATTTTAATGTCGTTTGATGGTGTGAATAACTAAGATAATGTATAAACTAATGTCATTTATACTGGTTACGAAATAAAAAGCAGCCATGGAAAAATTTACTTTTTATTTGCTTCCTTTTTTTGATAGCCTCGACAATATAAGGGGGGTCTCGTATTGGCATTGATCTGGTGTGGCGGGGATCGACAAGTTCTGGTAGTAAGCAGTTGCGATAAAACCTTTGCAGTTTTTCGCTCATCTCCTTTTCCCAGAACTCATCATCCCTCAGCACCTTTTCTGTTTTAATTCCTAAGGGAGTCCACATCACAAGATAGCAATATTGGCGTTGAGTTATGTGAAGCTGACCCTGGATTTGGAAGTAGTAGTCGTTTGATTTGTTTACTTGTCCTGTGTAGTGTGTAGGTTGCTCAAAGATAATTGCTATGACAACCGCCACGATGCTGCCTGTGCTGAGACAGCCAGCTGGCGGGAAGTGGCCTTGGTCGTGGTCGCACTGCTCCACTATAAACTTCACCGAACTGAATTTTTACTGCTTCACACACACAAACCCACCAATATAACCACGACTGAAGACACACACAGCTACGTCAGTTTTTTGCTGTTTAGCTACAATTTAGTGTATTTGTTTTGTTGTAAAAATGCGACTAATAACTTTCTATGAAACCTAAAAAATACCGTAAATTAGGTACAGCCTATATAATTTTGTGCTTACTTATGTATTTTACACAATTAGCCTACTAAACAACTAGAACGGTACGGGTCTAAGCTCAAGAAAATACCTTTGCTATACTCTATTTTTACTTATACCAATGACAATTTGAACTACAGGTTGAACATTTTAAAAATAATCACTTACCTTGCTTCCTTTTGTTGTTGCCATTTTAATAAACCAGGATTTCGTCGTCTTTTTTTAACATACGAACTCAAACACCGTCTACGCTTAGGCATATTGAAACACGTGAACAATTACAGTAAGAAATATAAATCAGCCTGAAGACGCGTAAGCACACCACTGACTGACCTGTGAGTCATTCGCATCCGTTTCCGACAGTATATTCATAAATACGTTGGCCAACAACTCTTATTTTAAAATAAAATTCCTCTATTGCAGAAAAGACTGGTCTTGGAAAAGACCCCTGACACAATCAGTGTACTAACATTCAATTTATTTAAATTTTTATTAGCACACCTCGTCGTTGAGTCACACACATGAAGCGTTGTCTCGTGGAGTTGAATACATATTATGTAGATTCATCTTTATATAATGCAGCCCATTAATTAACAAGATCACATAAAAAGATTCTGATATTATGCTATATTTTTATGTACAGTAAAATGTAAACATGTAGGCTTACTATGTATATTTTCGTCATCTCAGGATTCCAGAGTATTTACTGGTTAGGAATTTAGGACTAGGTAGTAAACTTGATACATATAACTTTAACTTGATACATATAACACTATATAACCTATATTAAATAGATTTCTTTAAATATACACACACAAAACACTGCGGTGTATAATAATTTTCTTGTAAAACATTTTTTGACTTTAAGCAACATCATTGATGTAAAAGTTGTTTGCAATTTTGGATTACTGTTTGATATTTCATCGATAAACAGTAAACACTGCATAAAGCTCAACAAATAATAGAACATTTAGTATGCAGTAATTAATTATTAATCAAATTTATATTTTAAAATTATATAAATAATACAAAATTACATTTGATATTCAATTATTATACAAATGTGTAGAACACAGATCACACAAAGTCAAAGTCAAAATATCTTTATTACATCATCGTCAAGATGAGAATAGTGTCACAGAGTTTACAAAATAAGTTTAATTATAGAAAAATTCATTTAAAGTGTAGAATGGTCGGTCTTGTAGCCACGTCTTTAGATGTTGTCCAAATAGCTGTTGTTTAATTTGCACACTCGTCATTCACATACAGTAGCGTACCGTATTATCGTAAAAGAAATTGCGATACCTGTGGCGATACATAAATTTACACTACCTGGTATATTTCGTTGCTAGCGAAAACAGTTGGCAACATGAGTTGCAGGGACGAGGTACTACGCTTCTCCGCCAGGCACCGCTACTCTACAGCTCCGTCCAGACAGCTCACATTCAAGAACATGCCTCTCTATTTTAAATGATTAAAATTCGGAATGTCGCCGTACAGTTATGGTAGACCTGTTCATATATTCTTAAGGAATCAAAGCTTGGACTGGCTGAAATTGGCAGTTGTTTAGAAACAATTTTACTTGCCATAATTCAATCTGAAAAACTCGTATTTTACGTTTTTTAGTCGAAATTATCTCACATATTGGAGGTAGTATTATAATTTTAAAGTCAGCCAGTCCAAAAGGACACTATTTGTGAACATATTAACACTTATTTCAGCTCAATATGTGGATAAATAACGATAGGAGAGTTTAAAAAGAAGAGGCATGTTTCGCGCCGCCAAATCCACGGGTGAAACCCTCTTAAACAAATTGATTTTGACAGTAGCCTATGCACTGTGACCCCATATGTAATATTTTATTTGGCTCTTTGGGGAAAGTGGATGGCATATTTCTATGCCAACTGGAGGTCTGGAGAATGTGGGATAGCTAAGATTCGTGACTCAGGGACAGACCCTTAGACCATGTAGGACTATACCTACCTGAACCAGTGTTTAGCCACAGACAGCTTTATGTTGCACTATCCAGAGCACTCTCATTTAATGATATTAAAGTAGAAATTTGTCCAAAAATGAATAGAACTTAAAACATTGTTTACAAAGTAGTAAGCACTGTACAATATATTCAAAGTTTCCAAAATTATATAATTTATCTTCCATAAAAATTAATATAGTTAATTGTCAAAATATTTTACATTTCCCGTAATTTGTTGCGGGGGTACAACTAGTTTTTAATTAATAATAAATTCATGGATTGTATAGAAAAAGGTAAATTAAAACTCAATTACTTTAAAATTGAAAGTTTTATAAAAACTGTTATAAAACATTTTAAATTCTATTTTTCAATAAAGTAATAAAAATTATATACTGGCAGTGGATCCATACATTCTTACATATGAGACGCTGACACAACGTTGTGCCTATTTTAAGGCAAATGTGAATGATGATATGAATGTAATCTGGTTACTAATGAGTTCAACTGTGCCTCAGAAAGGGCAATTTATTAATAGCCCAACAGCCAGAGCAACTATGGGACATACAGCTTTATGTGGAATCAAAACCACACAGTTTTGGTCTGATTTTCAGTTAACTGACAAGTCTGACACTCGGTTCTCTTCCCTACACAACATCCGAATCTTGACTACCATCGAACATGGACACCCCAGACGTCTCCACGTTGTCCATGTTGATGGTAACCATTGAGCAGATGCTGTGTGGGTATGAAGAGGACCGAGCATGGAACCTATCGCCAACAATCTCCTAAACACTTTGTACCCAAGTAGCTGGGTTAGAGCACTGTGCCACCAGTGCCGACATAGATCATTATGAACCTCCATTAATAAATTTAAATATTCAAACTATTCTTAAATCCTACATATTGGTTATGACTCTGCATATTTTGAATAATTTTACTAAAAAAGCCACAAGAATTGTAGTAAAACTGTTTAAATTTTGTAAGCTAAAGTCACAATGCCTTCTAGTATCTATTATAAATTAAGACACCTGATCAAAAAATAAACAGATGTATTTTTGTTGTTGCCCTTAAAATGGCAAAGTGCGGACTGTAGTGGTAAACGACAGATATCCACACTATTCTCATGGCTGAAAACAACTGGTACTATACCTTTTAATTACGACTATTTTGGTCTTAATGTATTACTTATTAGTTGCTGGTTACAGTGATATTCTTTGATTACTTGAGACATTCTCACCGTCTTGAGTTGTAACTGGTACATAGCTTGTTCTATGTTTACTACGTTAAATTATTTATGTTTAGTATTGAATTATATCAATTAAGAGTGTTGTAAATTGTATAAGTTAGCCACTGGCACTTAAAATTCGTGTGATTGTGTTGTTCTTTTGTGTGTTGCTAGTGCTCTGGTGTTGGTGATCTTGTCTTCTAGGGTGGGTTTGCTGATGTCCTATCTCTCCAATACACTGATTCCTGGCCTAGTACCCTTTAACCTAACCTAACATAATATAAGATAGTTAATAGTCTCCTTACTACCAGTGATGGTTCAAATTGTTATTTATTAATTTTTTTATTTAATTAATTAATTAATTATTAATTGGGGCAATTAATAATTAATTGTAGTTTAGCTGTAACATTTCTGACGCTATTCAATGTATCATATGTACATTATTACTGAATAAAGGATGTTTTGAAATTGTAGTGTTTTCTAGGTAGTTGTTTTAGTGCTGTGTAGTGATTGTTATATGTACTAGAGTGAAAATTGAGTGTTGGGTCCTATGCATTTTACTGGTAGTTTATTCTTAATTTATTTGTAACTATTTGTTATCCTTAGTATTTCAAAAAATATATTCATTTGATAAATTATGTTTTTAGCAACATTTAAGTATAAAATACAGTTCTGTAATGTGTATAGAAAATATTAAGGACATTTTTTTAATACTACTGTTTCCATGGCAACAAGTTTTCAGGGTTTTGTATTGTTTGCATTTATTAACTCAAACTGACACTAACAATGGTGAACATCTAGGACCAATAAATAACTTTCAAACAACATTTCATCATAAGTTAAATATTTCTGACATCTTCAGAATAACTACATTTTCTTTTGAGAACAAGGTCACGTAGGACAGCTTCATACTCCTCTTCTGGGATCTTGTCTACTCCTGAGTCAATGAACTGTCGGGTAACCTCAGCTTCACACCTTCCATGAAACCAAAGGTCAAGCCAGAAATTACTGCTGTTTGGCAAATTTGACAAAATAGATAAAGGCATGGGACAAGAATAGTGTTCATTTGATGCAATTTTTACTACACTAGAGTTGATAGCTTTGTTACACACAAAGCAACTGAATGCCTCAATGAAATCATCTTTATCTGTTGTCCAATTTATGTCCCATTGTCGTTCTTCCATTGTTTGAATCAAACGAAAGTTTGTTAATTCTGATTTGACTTTGTGACTGAGATAACTATTGTATTCCTCATCATGGGTGTTCAGATAATTCAAGTACTCAGCTAAAGCCCTTGGTGAGGCAAAGTCTTGAACAAGGACAGCTGATTTGTTGTTTGGTAACCAATCCTGTAAACAAATGACAAGCAAGATTGAAATACAACTTTAGTGAAAAAAGTTACATTGATAGTGCTGAAATATTTGAGTAGGAGGTAATTGAAGAGTTCAGAATAGTTCATAGGAGATGCCGAAACTATAATTGGGTGGATTACAGATATTTAATTTATTTTTCATAATGTTTGAGACAACCAGGCTCTAACTTAAAATGTACTGTATATTCATGTCTATTTATACACATGTAACAAATAATTAACTATAAGTGCTATAAACACATAAATGTAGAAATAATTATATGCTATTGCCAGTATAGCAGACTCATTAGATATGGATTCAGACTGCAGATTCTCTAGCCCAGGATTCTAATCCCTAATGAGCTGATGTTCAATACTTACTAGTTGAATAAAGATGACACATAGGCTTGTAATCTATGAGAACAAGCACATACAAAATTTCCTCTAGTTTAAAATTTGTCAGATAACCTCAAATTAAAAATTTGATAGTCGAACTTTTCTCTCTTTAAAAATTTTAATCAAATCAAATGCTACACACCATATTCAGGATATCATAACTCATCCTAATTAACCTTTTACTATGTGAAGAAACAACTTATTCAGAACATTCTATGCTAATAAGAAACTTGCATAGCTATATTTTTTATACCAGCCCATAAAATATAAGATACACTGTTATAAAGCTCGTGAACTCTTTTATGATGACTCACCAACTCCAGTGCCAACAAAGGATCTTGCCACTGAAATATAGATCAGAGTTATATAGAGACCAGATGACTGTACAAACGTGCTGGACCTTATATACAAACCTATTGTGCAAAAATACCAAATTCGCATTAGGTAAGTCAGTGAATTACAATGATTACTCCAATAAGTTTTTTCATCTTAATACTTAGTACTCCGATGTCTGATATATTGGACATTCGAGTTTAGACCAAAAACTCCGACGTTTGATAAATCGACGTTCGCTAAATGTGCCAAAAACTCTGACGTCCGATATTTCTGACGTTCAAATTATACCTTCTGCTTGCTTTAAAAACTTTCCAAATGCGCTCAAATTACGATATAATAAACTTCGATAGTTATAGATTAGCACAGTAGTAATTTATTATCTTCTCTATTGAATATTTTTTACCAGCAGTAGTTTTTTTTCAGCCGTTTTAGCAAAAAAGAATGACTGACACTGTCACATGGTTTTTGCGCAGGAGCATCAGTTATTTACCTCATTCTTCTGATGTTTTGTTTTTGTTTCTAGGCATATGTATGTTTGATGTATTTTTTATGCAATTTATGTTTTTATCCAAGTTTGTATAACATATTTTATCGGCTATTTTATTATTTTACAACTTATAACTTAGTCACTTTTACTAATAACAATTTAAAAAAAATACATATATTTGTATTTTTTAACATTTATTGTTACTGATTCATCATTTGGAAAAATGAAATAAATGTGACTGGTGCTTCAGAAACAAGTAGATCAGAGTACATAATACACTGTATATACATGCTAAATTTCTAATTTATCAACATTTCAAGAATTGCTTACCATGGATTTATTTATGAAGGTAATTACACGAAATGTTGCATGCAAGTTTGTAATTATTTAAGGAACATAATAATAACAATGGTTTATAATAGTCCAATGCAATTTTTTTGAGTTATAAGTGCTCCAAGTTAACTTTTATAAAAATTTTTAGATATAAATTTTAATAAAACTAAAAAAACATAAAAATTTTTTATAATTGTTTACTTTTTATTTTTATTTACATGTAGAATGTTATAAAAATAAAATAAAACAAAAATTACAGTTATAAGTTATAAAATAACTAAATTATGATTTGTTTATGAAACCCTTACAAAATTGGCAAAATAGGCTTGAAGTTTTTTGCTAGTACTTTTCTAACATGGGCTGGAGTTTTTGACACCGACCAAAAATGTTTGTCCGGAGTGCAAAGGGTTTAGAATTAAAAAAAAAAAAAAAAAAAAAAAAAAAAAAAAACCAAATAGAAACACATGCTCCATCTAATTTTTCTGTTTATTTTGATACCAAATGACAGTTTATTACAGTATTATGGTGAATTATTATGTAAATAGAGTAACATTCTTATGTTCAAAATTAACCTAAAATGTTATTTTGTATCAAAATAAATACAAAAATAAGATGCAGCATGTTTTGCTATTTATATTTTTTAATTTCTTAAAAGTGAAAAAAGTTGCATATCAGAAATAATTTAGTGCCCATACCCAGTGGAAACCTAACCCAGGTTAGTCACACAATAGGCACAAGGGGTCGGGCACATTAGTGCGGTCGACTAGTTTCACATTGCTCTAGGTTGCATTTCAGTATAGATAAATCTCCAGCCAACCAAAATTCTGAGAAATCCTTTTTCGTCAACCCACTTCAGTTTTAAAAATATTCTGTTATCGGATTTAAGTACCGAAAATTGTTTCTATTCACCGGTACTCACAGAGACAGTAGGAGAGCCCACGTAGACAGGTACAGAGCCAGCCATGAGGGGTCGCCACAATTTCTCTGTTATGTAGTCATGACAGATCCCATTCTCAAAGGCAAGCATGAACTTGTATTTTGCCACAAGATGGAGTAGATCATCTGACATCATAGTGTCCAGACTGTGAGGTGACTGCAAACTACCAGAATATGATGGTAATAAGATAATAGAAAAATAAATTAATTATAAGCTTTTAATAAACCACGCCAAGTCTTATAGATTTATTTGACATATAATACCACAGATTTAATAATGTATTAGCTCAGGCGTGTAAAACAAATTTTACTTTTGTATTAAAATTTTTTGTAAACAACAAACTTACTGAGGTGGCAAATCTTTGTTGTGAAGACAATCTCCATATGAATCTACGGGAATGTGTTTGGCAAGTTCTACAACATAGGAGTCTCTGTCAGTAGGTGTGGAACAGTCTGATTGAACATAGAGTATGGGAGCCAATCTTGTTTCTTTCTGTAATCGATTTTTCTCAGGAGTTGACACAAAATATTTCAAATCTATAACAATTAATTCTCCATTACACTCCAAAATAAAAACCTATTTTAAAACATATTACAGTTGCATTGTATCATAATGAATTGAATTAAGTTGCAGGATAGGGATTTTTTTTAGAAAAAACAGAAAATAGGAATTAATATAAGTGGGAAGCCATTTGTTAACTATGTTTTTCAATCTAAATGTGAGTCTGTTCTTCTTCACTATAATGTAAGAGGCTTGTTACATAAGTTAAATGATTTTGAAATTAAAAAAAAAGCGCTCCAAATGAGTCTGTTTATAAAAGTAATATGTTAAATGAACACAATATTAAAAATGGTAATAGAGATTTTTTTGAATAAGTTTACAAATTTTAACTTAGCAGATGGATATTTTAGAAAAAAAATCAAGAAGAGGCTCCTGCATTTTAACTTATAAATATATTGACTATAAAGTAAGACCAGACTTGTCTAAGTTCAATATGGATAAAGTATTTGAAGGTTCTTTTATAGAAATACAATAAATCAATTGTATTGTTGCTTCTATATATAGAATACCAAATTATAATGTTTCTCAACAGTTTCTCGTAAAACTAAAAAATCTGTTTATAAAATTGTAAAAATCTAAATATAAAAAAATTGTTATTGCCTCAGATTTTAACATAGGTTTGTTAAAACAGTAATCTTTCAGATCATTCTATAATATTGTTAGTCAGTTTGGATATTTAGTCAAAAATACAGACCCTACTAGAATTGGAAACAGTTTAGTGAGCTGCATTGACAATATTTTAACAACAATGAACTATGGGCAGCACAAAGTACATAACATTGACTCTTCACTGTCTAATCATAATGCTGTGTTAATAATACTTCCTTTTATTGAAGATAATAGATACCGGTATACACTATATTCAATTAAAAAAAGATTACTTAGTAAAAATAAACATGACCAATTTTTGTTTAAACTACAACATTCACTTGACGAATGAGATGTTTTAGAATCAATTGATAAAAATTATGATAATTTTTTTAATAGTTTTATAATGTGTATGAATGAATGTTTTACATTAAAAAGTGTGTTCAAATAAAAAAGTTGAAGTAAAATGGATAACAAAAGGAATACAAATGTCTGCTGAAAGAAAGAGAATGTTACATAATATTGCAAAAACTAGTACAAATGAAAGTTAAAAAAATATTTTAAACAATATAAAAAGATCTTCAGTACTGTAGTTTGGTGATTAGTTAAGAAAGAATTAGGCGTATAGTGCAGTCATTGAAGCATTATTGCTCCGAATTTTTTTACTGTGAACCGAATTGCATACAATTTTGGAATTAGGTTCATCTTACCCTTAAATTCAAAAGTGAAGATGATTTGAACTGGGAGTGGTTGCCACCCCTTCTCGGGGGTGAATTTTATTTTTTCAAAATAACCTCGGATATCGAATTAGAAAGTCTAATTTTAAGCAAAAAATCATCTATAAAGTTTTTCGAAAAATCCAATACTTTTCAAGTTATTGGCAATTGAAAATTCACAATTTTTTCACGTTTTTCATCGGTTTTTTGCAAATATCTCCAAAAATATACGTTTTATCGAAAATTTTATAAAAAACAAAATTGTAGCAGGTAAAAAATGAACAATTTGGTTTTCTAAAAAAGTATTCTAAGTGCAATATTAAGCTAGATATTAAAGATCAAAGCCGTTTTTTATTTTGTCTGAAATTTAATCGATGTGGTCAATGCCATCTAGCGGCGAGCAGATGCATTTTAGGCATTCTAATAAAAAAGGGTTTTGTAGTGCTTGAAATAAGGATTAAAATGAGCACTATTAAAAGTCTTTTGCACGTAAAATAAGTGAGCTGTATTGCAAATAAGAGGAGCATCTAATGTTTTTCTCTTAAATCAATGGGTTTCATAAGTGCCACTTCCACCAAAATTAAAATTAATCGTATTCCGCCTAGAATTAACTTTATTATGAAGAGTTTGATGGATTGTATCAGATTGGCTGCTTCAGGACACATATTTTTCAAAAAAGTCACGATTAAAAAGAAAAATTTCAAATTTTTAAAAAAACCACCTTTTTTTTATAATATCTCAAAAATGACGACAGATACGTATAAAAATGTAGGGATAAAAATGTAGGTATTTTTCTGACAAACAATTTGGTTTTTTTGTTTTTTCTGTCAAACAAAAATTGACGGAGATACGATTGTTTAAAGAGCGCGTGGCAGCGCAATCACAGCCTCTCTTGAGCCCTTTAACCCTTCACCGTTTTAGAAAAAGGTTTTTTACTATATATTGCAATAAAGGATGTTGTAGCTCTCTTAATTACCTTTACAATGTTTTTTTATAAATTGTGATAGCATGAAAATTGAAGGAGTTATGGTCCAAAAACTTATATTTTTTTCTACTTAGTAACTGAAAATTTCAGAGTGTGAATATTTGGAGCAATGTGAAAGTACGCAGTATAATAGAGACCCAAAACTATTGTAATGTGTAATATACTATAATTGATACAGTTTAATTAAGAAAATTAAAATTGACCTTACTTCACAGGGTGAAGAGGGTTTAAAAGCATCTTCAAAAGAATATTGTGGAAGCGATTTTTTTCCAATAGCTTTTCAATAATTGCGTATCTGTATTGGTAAGTTTATTTTAACTGTTAAAATAAATTATCGAATAAGCTAAAAAACAACAAATATTGAATAAATTTCTTCATTTTACATTTTTCAGTACAATTTTATATAATTTGTTAATATTTTATTCAATAAATGGCAATTTTTTACTCTAAATTAATTATTTTTAAATATGTAATCATATAGAATTACTGTTTTAATTTAGGGGTAGTTTTAAAGGTAGAAAAGCTTAAGAATATGATAATCATTTTCGAGAGTGTGGAATAATATTTAAATCCTTTTCATTTTATCAAAAACATTTTTAACAATTTTTTATCAAGGGGTAGCTTTCAAGGGTTGAAAGAGGGTTAAAAATTTGATAATTATTATAGAGAATATAAAATATTACTTACTCTATACTTACATCTTTTTATGTCATACCAAAGTATTTTTGTGTGATTTTTTTTCAATTTAGGGGTTGTTTGCAAGGGTTGTAAGATTTTCAAGGGGTTGAAAATGATTTTAATATGAGGTAATTGTGTTAGAAAACACTTTACAATTTCACCACTTACTATTAGACATGTTTTCTAGCGATAAAATGGCTCAATGTCAATTTTTCCATTAAGGGGTTGCTTACACCCCTTAAAAATAATAGGCGGAGTTCAGATCATTTTCACTTTTGAAGTTAAGGGTAAGATGAGCCTAATTCCAAAATTTCATGCAATTCGGTTAACAGTAAAAAAATTTGGAGGTAAGACCGTATTTTTTGCTTCAATGACTGCACTAATATTGAAGTTAAAAAAAGATAAAATAATTCTAGAACTAGATGGTAAGGAGATTCACAATCCTACAGATGTTGCTGAGATTATGAATTCACACTTTGGAAATATTACAAAACCTGTACTTCTTAATAAAAGGGAAATTAATAATAAAACACTGTAACATATTTAGATGAATTTTATCCCATGACTGTTCAAGAGACAGAGCAAATAATTATGAGTTTAAGTAATACTGTTTCTTTGGGTTGGGACTAAATTCCAATAAAGTTGCTTATAATATCTGCTAAAATAATCAGTTCGCACTTGACATCAATATTCAATCAATGCTTTGATAATTGCATTTTTCCAAGGAAACTCAAACTTTCTGAAATAATTCCCATTGTACAAAGGGGATCAAATAAGAACATTTCTAATTTCCGATCAATTTCTTTGTTAAGTAATTTATAAAAAATAATTTAAAGGGCTTTACAAAAAAGGCTGTTTGATTATTTGCAAAGTAACACTTCGATATCTGACTCTCAGTTTGGATTCAGGAAAAATAATAAAAAGACTGAATTGGCACTTGCGTCTTTTGTAAATGAAATTATTGGAGCCTTGGACGGATCACAATTTTCTGTGATCTTGCCAAGGCTTTTGATTGTGTTAACCATAAACTTCTTTCTAGAATGTCAGATTTGGGCGTTGGAGGTAAAGCCTTGGTACTTTTTGAAAACTATCTTATAAATAGAAAACAAAGAACAAAGATTTATGATAAAATGAGTACATTGTTCTCAAAATGGAAAACTATAATATCTGGCATCCACAAGGCTCAGTCTTGGGTCCATGCCTCTTCCTCATTTATATCAATTCATTGCACAACAAATCTCCAAACACTTTATTTCGTTTGCTGATGACACTAACATTATATAAGTTGTTGTTAAAAAATTACATAATAGTTTCAAATAAAATAATATCAGCATTAGTCAGATATAAAGTGTGTTGTTAATTAATATTTATTTAAACATATGTCGAAACCATATGTATAGTAATTGTTATATTGTTTTGGTGGAGAGTTTTGAGATAGAGATTAAAGGTATGGTTATATTTGTTTGTGAAGACTTATTTTATTAATATAATTAAGATGCCTAGACGGCATCAATCCAGAAAGGAAACAATTTATTAAGCTTAATAATTTATTAAGCTTAAAACAATGGTTTTAACAAAACGGTTAAGTTTTAAATTAAACAAAAACAAATATAATAAATTTTGACTTAAGACAATGGACTGTAAATATTTTAGCTAGTCAAGATTTTAATTTGGTAAACTTACATAAATTTCTTGGGTGTAATCGTAGATAAAAATCTTATCTGGAAGACCCACATTCATTTTTTGGTAAATAAATTAAGCACTTTCTGTTTTGCAATGAAAATGTTAGCTAGTAATGTTTCTTTAGATATTTTAAAAATTGTTTATCATGCTTAAATTGAGTCAATTTTAAAGTATGGGATTCAGTTCGGGGGACATCATCATATTCAAAGAAAGTTTTTATAGCCCAAAAAAATATTATTCGAGTCATGACAAAATCCAAACATAGGGAAAACTGCCGACCATTATTTAAAAAAACTAACATCCTTACAGTACTAAGTCTTTATATTTTAACAATACTGAAAATAGTACACAATTCACTAAGTAATTTCCAGCAATATAAACATCAACACACTAGACATAAAGAAACATTTTATATTCCATTTTTTTCATATAACGCCTTTAAAAAAGCGTAGTATATACATGGGAATATACTATATTTTATAAAGTAATATAAAGTTAAAAATTAGGGCTACTTCCGTATTTTTAGGATGTTTAAATTAAATATATACTTAATTATTACATTTAATAAGTATTACATTTACTTATTTAAAATAAGTATATACTTAATTGATATACTTAATTTAATTATTTAATTAAAACTTTAAAATGACTATTAAGTTGAAACATGTTATGTGAAATATTTTAAATAAACATTTTAAAAAGGGTACTCAGTTTGAATTTTATTACAACCAAAATATATATATATAATATATTTTAACCAAAATATATATAATATATTTTGGTTCATCAGCTAAAATATTTAAAAAGAAGGCGCTAGAACTAATTATTTGTTAAACTGCTACGTACGTGAAGTTTCACCTTCCGATTGTTACTTTATTGCTGTTTTCCTTTTTGTACATTTTGTTATCTTAGTATGTAGATTGTGTCACTGTGATATTCTTGTTGATTTTTCAAGTTGTTGTTAATTTATTACATATATTATATAGCTTTATGAATTGTACTGTTACTTAAATTTATATTGTTTATTACTTGGTCTTAATTGATAGCTGTTAGAAATTTATAGATTATAATGTTTGTTGCTGATAGAGTTTTTGCACATCATGTTCTTGTTGGATATCACTCTTAGTGTGTTGTTGACTGTTAGTGATATTATATTGACTTAGTTTTTGCGTTTGTAAATCATTACTGTTTTTCTAATTACTGTATTCGACTTGTTAAAATATTTACATTGAGGAGTACATTTGTTTATATTAGATTTCATATTTTCATACTGCTAAATGCTGAACTAGCTTCCATCTACTAGTAATTGTCATGTTATAAATGGTGTATTGCCGAATGTGAAATAAATAAATATACTGGGGAAGGACCGGTCCCTAAAGTCGGTTCTATCAATTATTGACAAAAGAACCGGAACCAGGAACCGATGGGAAAATCTCGGTTCTGCGGTTCTGGTTCTAGAAAAACATAAATGGGGAGATAGCTTTCATATCAGAAACATTTCAGGTATGAAAAGTACTGATAAACAGAATAATCAAACGACATTCTGCCACAAGATAAACAATATATCTTTGCTCAGAAAATATCTGCACATAGAAGGCCACTACCTTATCAGTACGTGATTTGGCCAAGAGATAAACAAAATATCTAAGTCAGAAAATTTTGTTATGGGCCAGACTAAGGAAATGGCCCATAGTCTGGTCACTTCCTTATCAGCACGAAAAGACAGATTACATTAATGAATAGAAAATCATGCAAAGCCAGTGAATTAAAGCTATTCAGTTTTTGTTCAAGAGTCCAGAGGTACTTCCTTTCCACCTGAGCTCCACCCTTTATCACGAAAGATCACTTCCCGCCTAATAATAAACACCTTGTGGAAACATTCCATTCTGTTTACAACTCATCTAACATTCTGAAATTAATTATGCTTCTAGTTTAATTGTGAATTTTGAAAAATAAAAGGTTTTTATGATGAACATAAGATATTACAGTTTATTTATTTAAACTTGTAATGAAAAAAAACAATGCATACAAAACCTAGGGAATTGGATTGAAAAATAAATTCTTAAGATTAATATTGTGTCATAACTAAACAAAATAAGTCGTTAGCATTTTTATTTTAAAATAGTAAAATTTTATTTTAATTATTTTTTTTCTTTTTACAAAGTCTTGAATTGGATTAATGTTTGAAGGATTAATGTTTTAAATTTCATTGACTTAACATTTACTGACCCAAAATACTTATAGTTACAGACTTTAAAGAACTATCAGCACTTGCCTAACGCTGGTTCGCAGGCGTTCTACAGGCCGTATTATAGCGGGCACACAGAGCTATTAAGTCGCATGGATGTCGTTATTAAATATTTTCTATACAACGCATCTTTTTATAGATAGCAACATTTTTTTTTTAATTTATACATTGTTTAGCAAACCACTGATTGTTATATAATTAATTTGTGAAAATCAACCTTGTACAACTTTACTACTTATTTTTCCCCTGAACATTTTTATATCTATATTATTATATTGTGTCATGTAAAAACTCTGTAGACTACTATGTTAAAGAACACGTCATGTAAGCATAACAATTTAATATTATAATATTACTTAAAATAACTATCTGTGTTTATCAAGGAACATTACTAGAACATTTCAGTTCCACATAAACATACACAAGGGTTTACAGTTGAAATACATATAAAGTGCTTTGTTTTACTTCGAAATAAAACGTTTCATACGTTTATAAAATATACAAAACTGTAAAATATTAGTTTGTGTTTAATTTTAAATGTGTACTACATAAATTTGTTGGGTCACATATGTTAGTTGACATAATAAACATAAAAACGCCTTCATTATTTTAGATACTACATGTGACGCATGTCTGTACTATTTTGCAGGCGCAGGTAATTGAGTTCAATAATGCCTGGGGTGCTGGAGGCTGCATGTTTCGGATAGACATCAAACCATCTGGGGCAGATTTGTATCCCCATTGCTCTGGGTTCATCTCTCAGTCCCTCCACATCTGCACCTGCAAAAACCTGAGGGAATGTTGGTGAGCGGCCAGTTCAGTGGGGGAGTAACGACGCTAACATGAAAGATTTTTTTGAGAGGGCCCTCTGGAAGAGTTAAAATCTCAGTTGGTTAAGAGACTGCCCTTTGTTACCTGCATAAACTACTGCAGTGAATTTCACTTCAGCATCAGCAACCTGGTCAGGAGTGGTTTTGTGGTCCAGGAAAATCGAGGCAACACTTAAGAGATCAGAATTTTTGGAAAGAGTTTGGACGAATTTGACCTTGCCTTTTTAGAAAAACGAAGAGGTCGTGTTACAGCCGCTGAACGCATGGAGAAACAAGATGTGTCGTTTTGCATCTAAGGACAGCTTGCTGTTGTTAGGACTGAAGATGATAGTTTGCTGATTGCCTTCAAACGTTTCATTAGGAATACGTTGTCAATCAACAGTAACTGATCTTCGCTGTTACGTAATATTTGGTCAGTCAACAAAACGATCAAATCTATGTCCTCCCCAACAATGTACACATTCTCTCCAAGCCTGGATCTTTCCACCACAGTAGCAAAATCATGGTATCTGCATCCTCAACGGTCTGTTTAGTTTGAATTCTGCACCTATGAACTTGTCCATAAACATCTTAATTAGGTGTTTCATTTTAGGTATTTTCGACGGCAAGGAATCGTTTTTTTCAGCATCGTTCCGGTCAAAAATTCATCAAATAACACAGAAGGAAATGACATGGTTCAAGCTCTACGGGCTTGTTCAGCTGACTTTTTTTCAGAAATATCAGGGTTCCCATCGAAGACAATAAAACAGTTTGATCCTAAATTACTTTGAACATAGTTCAAGTACTTTGTGATGATTGCCTAAAACTTTCCTGCATACAGTATCTACTGAGACGAGGGACAGGCCAAGGACAGATACCACAATGTCCCATGATAATTATAACAATTATTGTCTGACCAATGTAAATTATTTAGTTATTATAACTCCCTATTACTATAAATTGTAATAACTTTTTTACTAGTTATAAATACTTTTATATAATGAGCAACTGTCTCATTTTCTCCTCCCTGTTCCATTTTCTGTGACCGTTTGGCGAGTCATTAATGATTGATTGTCACCTCGTAATCAGAATTTGATATATTGATTTCTTGAGTTTAAATTATTATATGAGTTGTCTAAATTTACTGTTACTTGAACAAACGCAAAAAAGTGAGAAGTGTTGATTTGAGACAAAGTTTCCCACGTTGGACTGCCTTAGCGGAAATTTGGAGCTACGGACTCTTTCAGTTTATAATTCATATCTCAGCAATGGAATGAACAAGTTAAAAAAGTCAGATTTAAGATTAAGTTCTCTATAAGTTTAATTCTATAACATTTTTCAATCGATGCAGTCCTCCTTGACCTACAGGCATTATAAAATGGGGGTTGTCAACTTTTAAGCTAAGTTTGTAAAAATCACCCATTTTCGACGGGCGATTGCGCCTAAACGGTATAACCAATTTCAATGTTTTGAAAGCCATTAGACATAGAATGTAACGTTCTTTTAAAAATACAAGAGTAAAATCTTCAGTATGATGTGTATTTTGAGTTTCTAGGCAAAATACTGAAAATATTGCGCAAATTTTGTAGTTTTTAGGATTTCAAATGTGAAGCAGAATCTAAAAGCTGTCGCAAACTCAGATACCCATTATTCAGCACCCACAAAAAGATTGAAAACTATTTCCAGGTCTCAAGCAGTTTTTAGGGGCTAGACCCCCTTTTTGCGCTAATATGCCTGGACTTTTAGATAAAATCAACAGTATTTTGCGCTATACTATGATGATTTTATTAAATAAATTGAATGGTTCTGACAACAATTTGGTCAAATCTGATCAGGATAAGATATAAAAATTCTATTATTCTTACAATTACTATAACCTAATTATATATCAACCAATTATGACTAACATAAAAATTAACAAACGGACATATTTTTCAATAAAACCAAAATAATGTTTTAAGTTTGTCTCAAACGAAACATAAAAATTGATTGGTCTGTATTAAATTAGAACTTGTATTAAGTAAACAAAAGTAATTATTTTATTACGCTAAATTACTTCGTCTGTTTTATGAGGTCAGTATAATGCGGCTTTTCTACAATAAGAAATTTCTTTATGGTCATTTGTCCCAATTCTATTAAAAAACAATGAGTCTATAACAGAAAGTAGGCGTTGACAGGAGGAGAGCCTGAGTCAGACATATCGTCTGGTACAAGAAATGTGAAAAAAACTGTTGACTTATGAAAAATATTTTATATAAAAGATTTAATTTTACTCAATATCTATAATTTGTCTTTTTTCCTGACCAAAGAATAACAATTTGTCTGAATTACTGATTGATCCCCCCTCCTAATTTTTAAACTCATACCTATCTGCTTATACCCTTCATCCTTTCTCTTGCGCTCAATCTGAGCGGACGTGTACTGTTTTTACTCTTGCATTTTGATTTGACTGGCAAGAGTTTGGATTACTTTTATTATTCGTATATTTCGGGTAAAGATTGTTATCTTTGTTAAGGAATACTGCGGTGATGAAACATTTTAAAATGGTTTATAAATTTAGAAAATTTACTTTTAGAAATTACTAATAACAATTAAGTCTCATTGAACTAAATTTAATTGTATCCTAATCTAACCATGGAATCCTATTAATCTGCTTTGAACAATAACCTAGTTACCATTTGCCGTAAGTTTGGCACTTATGGTAAAGACATTCTAACTGAAAATAAACATAAAATGCTTTTTGAACTAATCTTACAACGAAACAGGCTTGGAGGAATTAAATTGTATGATTCTGTTCACATTTAAATTTACTATAGTTGTAAATAATGAAGAAATTACAACTTCGCCTTGCCTTACTGTCAACAATTCTCGTATTCTAATTTGTTCATGTAATTGATTATACAATATTTTTCCACTTAAGAGTTCACTGTACAATATAACCGAATGACTACTAAAATGTCGTATTATTTATTTTTCTTTTAATATAAAAGGAGAGGTCGACCTCTTTCTTAACCTTACTCTGCCCATTCCTAATAGACTATTGATCTGTGCGAGGAACTTAATAAGACAGAGTAAGGGGGTTAACCAGTACAGTACAAGGTGATTATTACTGATAAATATTTCCAATCTAGGCCGGATTCGAACCAGTGCTATCTCTAACCCAAGCTCAAAGTCCTGACGCTCAGCCACCGGCTCGCCCGGTCATTCTTCATAAAATACATATTGAAATGGCATTAGTTCCACTATCGTTGAATATTTAATAAAACAATAGAGACGTGATCGTGCGACATTAAATTGGTAGTTCCGTGGCCTGTCTGAGAACATGTGTATCTGACCAGTAATGTCACAGCGCTCGTATGTGACTCACATATGCTCGCTTCCTTTGCTGGCAAAAAAGGTTGAACATTTTAGGGGGTGTCCGGACACCCCCCTGGGATTGTCCCTGTTGTCAACCTGTACTCTAGTAAGGTTCTAGAACCATAACGCCATTAGGTAGAATTAGTTGGAGTTACTCTCTTTACCTGATAACAATAAGCCAAAGAATGAAGATATGGGAAATGACAATTATGAAACATTGTTACTACAGTATTAAAAAATAAAAGCAAAATTCAGGAGTCAACACTGAACTTGATGTCTGCGTTTTTTTTTAATCCACAGAGGGTAATTTTATTTATACTGAAGGAAGATAAAAAAAAAAAAAAAAAAAATAATAATAATAGAGAATATCACATTTACTTACTTGTTTGCTATTGATAATATTTATTTGAAATTGGCTATTTCACATAAAAAAAGCCTAAGTTAATGAAATGAAAATTTGTAATTATAAGTTGATGACATATATTTGGTTAATTTTGTTTAGGGTTGTATACGAGGGCTGTTCAAAAACTATCAGACTTTTGTTCGTTAAAAGTGCATTAATTGAGCTAGAGCTACAAACTTTTAATCCCCTTCAAAGTTGTCTCCTTGGTGATGCACACACTTCTCCCAGCGCTTCTGCCACTGTTCAAAACATTTCTGGAAGGCATCTTTTGGAATCCTGTTAAGCTCGGCCATTGTATTATGTTTAATGTCTTATTTTTCTTGATATTGAGTTCCTTTCAGGGGCATTTTCAGCTTAGGAAATAGCCAGAAGTCGCAGGGAGCCATGTCGGGGAAGTACGAAGCTTGGTATTGTCGTGGGCCAGAGTGGGTAGGTGCATTGTCGTGATGGAGCTGCCAAGTTTTTGTTGTCCACAGATTCGGTTGTTTGCGCCGCACAGCATATTGGCGACAAAGAACCTCACGATAGTATTTTTTTTGTGATGGTTTGGACATGTGGTGCGTACTCATGATACACATCTCCACTGGAGTCAAAGAAGATTGACAACATGACCTTGACTTGGCTGCGAACTTGCCATGCTTATGGTCTTGGAGATGTTGTGTGTTTCCACTGCGATGACTGCATCTTGGTTTCCGGGTCATATCCATAAATCCAGGATTCATCACCAGTGATCACTGTGTTCAGGAAGTCAGGGTTACTGTTAGCATTGTCCAGCATGTCTTGTGCAATTTCAAGGCGAGGTTGTTTTTGCTCCAATATCAGTAACTTTAGAACAAATTTTGTGGACACTCTTCTCATTTTCAAATCTTCAGTTAAAATATAATGTACTGACCCAATGTTAACTCCAGTTTCTTCTGCTAGTTCTTGTACTCTAAGACGACGATCCTCGGTGACTAAAGTTCATATTTGTTCAATAACATTCTCATTCCGGCTTGTCGATGGTCTGCCTGAACGTGATTCACTTTCTAATGACATTTGACCATTTTTGAATCGATTGTACCACTCTTTCATTCAAGTACTGCTCATAGCAGACTCCCCAAAAGCATATTGAATCTTGCAAATTGTTTTCACTTGAGAATCGCCAAGCTTTTGGCCAAATTTAATGCAGTAATGCTGCTCAAGTTTTTCTGTTGTTTTATAACTTGACAAAAACTGCTGAGCACAACAGAGCTCTATACTAATAGGCTGACTGACAGCAACTGAAGTTGAAAGAAGCTTTTTCATTACACGAAACAATGCATGCGCGCGCATGAAGCAACTTTTTGCCAACATCTTTGTTTTTAGAAAAATATTTCTTCTCTGAACAACATTGCTTTGTTGAAGCTAGTTTACTTTGGCTTGATTGAGAGCTTGATAAGGTACTCAGCTGAACTTGAAGGATTATCTAGTAATAACAACTTAAATGGAATATTAGTTCTTCAAAAAAGAGCTGTAAGATGTATTTTAAAACTTAAACCTGCTGAATCATGTGTATCTCATTTTAAGGAGCTGGGCTTATTAACATTACCTTCTATTTACATTTTTGAAGTTATTTCATATGTTAAAGAACAACATCTTGTAAAGGCCCATCAGCATCCCTATAATAGAAATACAAATTTAAATCCTTCCATTTCTCATAAATTAAAACTGTTTGAAAGTAAACCTGAGTATGCTGGCCTCAAGCTACTCTCCCAATTACCATTTAGACTGGCTGAGATTCTTGACCTAAAACAATTTAAGCATGAGCTCAACAAGTTCTTAATCGAGCAGTGCTATTTCTGGATACCTGCCTACCTAACCTAGCCTTTTCAAATCCTATTGACTGGTCCCATGCCGCAGTGTGGTCAATTCAGGACGACGTGGGAGTAAGTAAGCAAGACAGTCCCCTCCACATCTCCACTAAATTTGACTGCCAGTGCTTTATTCATTTACGTGGGAGGACAAAAGGTCCGATACTTTTTGAACAGCCCTCGTATATGCAGTTTATAAAAAAATGTCACTCTCACCAGGAATATAAAAATTGTCTTAATTAAAGGTTGTAGATAATCAAATTATATTATTTCTCAAGCTTATTCAAACTATTTGTCCCTCGAAATTATAATATAACATGATTTATTCTTTCCATCAATGCATAGTGAATTCTTAGTTCCAAAATTCAATCTTACAACTAAAACAAATAAAATATCCTTATTAAAGTGAGATTGATTAAAGTATGAAATACAGAGAAAATATCATTTAAAAAAGGATACATAGATTCATATATCCTGCTGTAAATGACTTCAAGTGTAGTTATATGAACAATGTATTAAAGCTGTTTCCAGCCCAGTATTATTTAACATTGAGAAACTAATTATCAATATCCAAACATTTACATTATACTGGTTGTTAAATGATGAGAGATGGATATGTTTTACAAACCAATGAGGACTTGTAGACTGCTGAGGTATTGAGTGGTGAGAGGAAAACTGCTGTGTCTGCTAAATGTGGCTGTGTAGTTGAACAGAGACAAGACAGGCACGTGAGCAAGTGGAGCATTGTTCCTGGGAGATTCCTCATGGAGTAAAGCCCATAACACTGATGAGCTGTTTCTTGGCAGTGGTAGGTCAGAAAGCTTGGTATTGCTGCCATAGAACATCATCGCCTTCAGGAAACAATATAAGAAGTTCATTACTGTAATTAGTTCCACATACTCCAATATTGTTGCTATTCTATTAATAATGTTATGAGACAGCAATGAAACAATAATTATTGGGAAATCCTGGCAGAAACAGATGGGATGAGCAATTCCAACTAAGAAGTTGGAACTGCTTGAAATAATGTATGTAAAGAAGTTCTTGATCTTCAAAGTAAAATTACATGGCATGTGACCAACAACGTTTTCCTGTAAACTGGTGGGAGGGCCAACAACGTTGTTTGTGGGCAGTAAGAATGTCAAAAAAGGTGTTAATGTGTGGACAGGAGGGCTCCTGATCGTGGTAGTGTTTGAACCAGTTTACACACCAGAGCGTCTTACAGATGCTTCATGCACGGAAATCAACCTGTCTTATCTAGTAAGAGCTTACTTATTGTGATGCTGCAAGCGTTTTTCAGTGAGAAGATTTTATCTACACACTACTTAAAACCTATCAATCATTGTTTTTATCTCCAGGAGTCAAGCATTTTCAGTTTGCGCATGGGAAAATTTTTGTTTTGTGTCATAAAAAGGCAGACCCCTAGAATACCTTGTGTCTAGCACAGTATGCAAAGCAAACAATTACAAGTAGAGTGAAAATATATGATTCCGGCCAATCTCAATCTATAAATCGACGTTAGATAAAATTAAAATTCTAAACACGCGCGTCTGGCTAATATAAATGGAAAGGTTGTTCTAAAAATAGAAAAAGCCACTACTATATATGACAAGATTGTACTAAAAATAAACACAGTTACTGACCAAAAAAAAAAACAAAAAAAAAACAAACTTATTTGTGTGCATACTATACAAGGTTGTGTAAATGTCAGAAGTAAGGTCAGACAAGGTAACCTCAATTTTTCAAGGTTTTCGTATCAGGAGTGTTGAATTTTTAAGAAGACCATTCTTGGGTGGTATGCGATCTAACTATAGAAGATAAATAATAATTATTGGGGCCCTGTCTATTCTCTTTGTAGATTCGTTGCTCCTGATATTTAGACTGTAAAAAATCACCGGATGAAAAACTGTTAACGCATTTGGTGAGAATCAAACTTGAATTTTAAGTTTTATATTGAGAAGCAGTTATTTTAATAATAATGATAAATTTGTTTACTGTTTGTAAAGAGCTCGACTTTCCTTATAAAAAAATAGTTGACAGACAAAGTCAAGGACTCTTTAAATTATAATCGTAGCTGGCTGAAGCTCAGTACCGAAGCTAGGCAAGCCCAGAGTTGTTACAAAGTTTCTGTGCAGCAAATCAAGGGAGTTAGTTGTTGTGCTTGATAAAAAAATATCTTATTAGGCTAAGCTAATTAATTATCGCCCTCGCCAAATGAATTTTGCCTACCAATTCAGCCTACCTGTCACCTTATACGACTCTAGTAAAGAAACAACGAAAAGAAATATTGTAGGGGACAACTGCTCCGGCCTACATATATAAATCAATAACAAAAATATGATCTGACCTCACCTAGGTCGGTTTAGAGTCGTAAGGATTAGCAAAGCTAAATAATATAAAAATTACTTTACGAAATTTATGCAAGAGAAATACTGAATATTCGAAATAAACCGCACTAAAGACTAACTTGGTTATCTGGGTGTGAAAATAAAATAGAGTATATATTAAATTAATTTTTCTAGCCAGGAAGTGATTCAACTCACCACACCAACACGTTCGGTTATGAATGTTCCTGCTCAAAACACAAAGTGCAAGAAAACGAGAAAAGCAATTTACTAACTTAGTTTCAACCAAGCTATTCAAAACAGAAAATAAAAAGCCCAATATAAATCAAGGGAAAGAATAAAACTAACTAACTAACAAAACTATATAACGAATAAAGTTGTCTTACGATAATGAATTAGTGACCTGTGCATTAGTATCTCTGGTATGGTCTGTTAGGTAGGGCAACATTGCTATTGCGGTTATTCTGTGTTTTCCATTCTATTTTGTATGTTGTTATTTATTTCCTAGACTATTTATTGTTACTCATATATTTATATACTATTCTATTTCTGTTGTTGTTTTTTTACTGTTATTATTGTGTAGCAACTTATTTAATTTTGTTGTTAGATATTCTAGTTGTTATCTCTTATTTATATTTAGCACATATATTCTGCTTGTAATCAGTTTGTTATCTCTACCTGTTACTGTCAATTATTTATACTGTTTTTTATGTTTTCCTCTTGTATTGTGTGACCTGTGCATTAGTATCTCTGGTATGGTCTGTTAGGTGGAGCCTTTATTAGCAATATTGCTATAGTGGTTGTTTTGTGTTTGCCTCTGTATTTTGTGTATTGTTATTTATTTCCTAGTCTATTTATTGTTACTTATATATATAATTCTATTTCTGTTGTTTTTTGCTGTTATTTTTATATAGCTTACTTATTTTGTTTTGTTGTTTGATATTCTAGTTATTATCTCTGCCTGTTATTGTCAATTATTTATACTGTTTTTTATGTTTACCTCTCATATTGTTTGCATTGTTCATTGATTTTTTGCTTCAATGTGACTTTTTCTATACATATTTTGCATGTTGCGTCCAGCTTGTGTAGATATTGTTGCAGCATGAATGAAACTAAAATTATAATCATCTTTTTTCTAGTACAGTAGCACTTAGAATATTTACTTAACTTATAAGCATACCATGTTGAATACTTTTGTAATTTTGTAAAATGGGTTCGCCCGTAAATAAATAAATAAAGAATAAAGAACGTCTACCTGTGTAAGTTAGCTCAGGCAAACGTAATGTAGTAGCAAATGGACAAGTCAGACTTCTACACTGTACGAACCATGTAGTGCTGGTCTGATTTTCAGCTAACTGACAAGTCTGACACTCAGTTCTCTTTCCTACACCATATCTGAACCTTGACTACCATCCAACATGGATACCCCAGACTTCTCTAGTAGTGTCCATGTCGATGGCAACCATTGAGCCATGAATATAAATAAAAGGTGAATATGAACTACAGAGTTTACTGCTAAACAATGGCATACAAAAATAAATTACAAATAAAAATCAGTTATAACAAGAAAAAATAATATAATAAATAGAAATAAATAATTACGTTTACAATGGCAGATGGACTTAACCTAGACCTGCTGAAAATAAAAACTATTTCACAAATAGGCAACAGCTTTATTAATTATTAAACTACACACAAAAGAGAACAAGAAAGATCAATAAACAATATTTTAGCCAATATCTGTAACAAAAGCAAACATTTTACAAACACTTACCCAAAAGTGTCTAACCCCCAAGCATTAAGTCAATAAGGAGAAGCCCAGAATGGTGAGCCAGAGGCAGATGGCCAGGAGCACAGAAAACGAACACAAAGAAGAAAATCAACACTGAGAGAAAGGCTGAGCTATCCGAGAAACAATTGTGGTCAATGTTACAAAACTTGTAGTAAACTGCTTTCCAGCTTTTTTATTTGACAAAATAAGATATGAACTATGTGGAACAGGAATTGGGCCCTGTGAAAAATATTGGCATTACAAGTACTATGAAAAATATACTAACCTCTAATCCCATCTGTGTTTGTGTCTTATTAAAATTATTATTGGGTTTCATAATGTATTGCCTCCGGACCACTGTCTAATTATATTAGAGGTTTATACTACCTTAAATTCCGTCAAGTGGCCCAACACGTCGTCAGATGGTGACTGGTTTTGACTACTTCATTTAATCATTGTCATTGAAAATACATAAAATCTTCATTCTTGTGAGGTCGTCATAAGTCTTGAAAAACACTGACTCACACGGACGCATGAAACTTGTGTGTTTTTTTGTGTGTTTCGTGCTTCCGTGTGTGTCAGTGTTTTTCAAGACTTATGACGACCTCACAAGAGTGAACATTTTATGTATTTTCGGCTTGACAATGATTACATGAAGTAGTCGAAACCGGTTGGCATCTGACGACGTGTTGGGCCACTTGACGGAATTTAAGGTAATATAAACCTCTAATATTATTATTGGGGTTTGGTGAAGATTATCAACATATTTTATTAAATGTTAAACAAGAAGTATTGTTACATTCATCTACTGACAAAAATGCAATTATACAGATGTCATCTGCTTTGAATGAAAATTGGTAAATTAATTAGGAAAATACCTTATTCACAAGATTCAGATTGCCTTATGTACAAGATTCAGACAAAATTATTACCGTACCATTCAGAAGGTGGCAACTGCACGAGTATCCGTTACTCCCAAATTCAAAGTTTCAAACATGGACTAACTGATTGTAAAGATTCAAGAGAAACTCATCAGTAGGGTAGATTTCCTTGGGTTTTTTATAAACGGTTTTGCTCCCATATATGGGTCCTTTGGCCCGCTGCCTCGCCGGGCGTCGACCTCCAGACAGCCGCATTAAACTTGATCTTGCCGACTCACGGCCTTGCCGAAAGTGGACCAACCAGTCGCTTGCACTCGACCTTTTGCCGACGCATCGACCACCAAACGAGCAGCCTCCTGCATCGACCTTAAGAAGCGAAAGTGTACTACCTGGTCTTACCTTCCAAGACTTACTACCTTGGGAAGCAGTTAAATACGGACGCAAAAGAAAATTTGCTTCAAACATGTTGGCCCAAGTTACAGTTACGTTTGCTCCCCGCAGCAACGAGGAAACTCAACTGCTTCTTCGGCAGCTGCATAATATCACCCCTACGCTCATCATAGGAATGGACGACCATCGGTCCAACACAGTGGGTAAGTACAACAACAATATAAAATGTACTAAAACTTTCTTTATTTCACATACAATTACTTAAATATTAAAACATTCGGGCTATTGCCCGTCGAACCAGTACACTTAACCCTAAAGTTTCCATCAGTATTGATCTCGTGCAAATCGTCGTCCGTGAGGGACGTTGAAAACCGCTTCGGCAGGAAAACAACCCTGCCGTCCCCCTCCGGCATGGTTATCTCCAACAGGGTCGACTCCCCGAAGCGCGTATTCACACGCTTCGCGTGGACGATTCGGTACCCAGCCTCACCTGTCAAAGACTTCATGTCATTTTTTGGGGGCTGGCTTTGCTCCACCAAACTGTTTAATTTCGACGACAAGCTCATTTTGTTCTGCAACAAACAAAAACAGAACCATTACGTCGTTAGCAAGTAATACACATTCTAGTTTACATTAGATAATGGTAACAGTACAATTAGCATCAACAAACTCTAAAAACCAAGTATCGACAGACAAAAATCCAAAAAAAAATCAACAAATAAGTTAAATATAAAAAATACAAGCTAGCATACCACTATGTTCTAGGTAACCTACAAATGCTCGTAAGACGCAAAAAAAAGCCAAATGTGCAAAAGCACAAGCTAGTATAGGAATTTATTTAATAACCTATGCTAAACCAACGCTTGTAAGACGCAATAAACAACCAAATACCAGTCATTCGTCAACATTCAAAGTCCGTAGAAAAGCCACTTACAATCAGATGAATATGTCTACATAAAAATAAGCCGTGCAGCAAATCTGAGTTATACCTCAAAAATCTCTATATCAAACCTACAATGTAAGAAATGTTCTAAGTAACCTAAACCAACGCTCGTAAGACGCAAAAAAGTTACAAGCTAATGTTCTCTAGTAACCCATGTTAAACCAACGCTTGTAAGACGCACAAATACATTCGTCAACATTCAAAGTATGTAGAAAGCCACTTACAATCAGATAAATATATCTACATAAAAATAAGTTAAGCAGCAAATTCAAGTTATACCTTAAAAACCTCTATATCAAACTCACAATGTATGAAATGTTTTAACCTCTATATCAAACCTACAATGTAAGAAACGTTTTTAAGTAACCTAAACCAATGCTCGTAAGACGCAAAAAAAGTTACAAGCTAATGTTCTTTAGTAACCCATGTTAAATTAACGCTTGCAAGACGCACAAACACATTCAGCAACAATCAAAGTCTGTAGAAAGCCACATACAATTAGATAAATATGTCTACATAAAAATAAGTTAATGTGTGCAGCAAATCCAAGTCATACCTTAAAACCTCTACATCAAACTCACAATGTATGAAATGTTTTAACCTCTATATCAAACCTACAATGTAAGAAACGTTTTTTAAGTAACCTAAACCAATGCTCGTAAGACGCAAAAAAAGTTACAAGCTAATGTTCTTTAGTAACCCATGTTAAATTAACGCTTGCAATTAAACCAAACACATTCATCAACATCCAAAGTCTGTAAAAAGCCACTTACAATTAAATAAATATGTCTACATAAAAATAAGTTAAGCAGCAAATCCAAGTTATACCCTAAAAAAACCTCTATATCAAACTTACAATGTATAAAATGCTTTAAGTAACCTAAACCAATGCTCGTAAGACGCAAAAAAAGTTACAAGCTAATGTTCTCTAGTAACCCATGTTAAACCAATGCTTGTAAGACGCACAAATACATTCGTCAACATCCAAAGTCTGTAGAAAGCCACTTACAATTAGATAAATACGTCTACACAAAAATAAGTTAAGCTGCAAATCCAAATTACACCTTAAAAAATCTCCAAACTTACAACGTATATATAATAAGCATTACATCACCAAATAACAACAATGTTTCTCTTTTTTTTGTTAAAGCGGGATACATGGCCCGAGCATTCGGGCCCGTCCGCCTACACCTAACGGAACCTCAGCTCCAACCTCCAAGGAGATCGCAAAGGAGGAGGAGACCAAGTCCCTACATCCGCCAATCGGTTGATGACCAGCGGAGACAATCATCATCAACCGAGGGCGGAGACGAGGATCCATTCAACCCTTAACCGTCGGATCTTATCCAAAATAAAAAAAAGTTCCAAAAACGCCTGTTATTGTTTTTCACTTTACGTTTAGAAAACCCTAGACGTAAAAAAAAGACATGTCAATTCCTAGCTACATAGCAAATAGTGATAATGTAAAAAGTGCATATTAGTTCAAGTACTGTCAACAAGCATCCTTAACACAACTAGAGTAAACAAAAAGGTGTGACACAGCAAACAAAGGAGCACCTAAAAAATCTAACAATAAATCCCGTAAAAAAAGCAATTACAATAACGCTGAATTAGACAATGTGCAAAGCTAGCATAATTAAGCCATTCTACCACTATGCAACTAGACAATAAGTAGTGTTAAAGCTAGATAATGTGTAACGTCAGCACAATAAAAGCCATTTTACTCCATGCAACAAGTAGTGTTAAGGCATAAGCTGTAATAAACCTATAAAAAAAATAGAGTGAACAAAAAAGTGTAACATAGCAAACAAAGAAGCACTTTAACATAAAAAATCTAACAATAAAGCCATTAAATCCCGTTAAAAAAGCAACTATAATAAAGCTACATTATACAATGTGCAAAGCAGGCATAATAAACCTTTAAGCCATGCTACCACTATGCAACTAGACAATAAGTAGTGTTAAAGCTAGATAATGTGTAACGCTAGCACAAGAAAAAGCTATGTTACAGTATTTCTATGCAACAAGTAGTGTTAAGGTACAAGCTGTAATAAAGCTAACAATGTACAACGCTAGTACAACAAACCTTTAAGCCATGCGACAGTACCACTATGCAACTAGACCATAAGTAGTGTTAAAGCTAGATAATGTGTAACGTCAGCACAATAAAAGCTATGTTACAGTATTTTTATGCAACAAGTAGCGTTAAGGCATAAGCCGTAATAAAGCTAACAATGTACAACGCCAGCACAATAAATCTCATGCAACAGTACCATAAGTAGCGTTAAACAATGACGTAAACTACAAATCCACAAGACGTCATAACTACAAATAACTTATAAACTAAATATAAACATAAATTAACCGTAAACCTTTCCACACAACAAAGCAAGCAAACTTAATACTATACATAGAAGAAGAAGAAGAACACATAACAGCATAATGTATACCACAAGACACAAAAGAAATGTCAACAACATCCTAAAAACCAACACATTTTGACACAAAAACACAAAGTAGAGAAAAAAAGCATAGGTTCTACCAGTGGTAAAAAGGGATCCAACACTTACCATTTCAGCAGAGTGCAGATCGGCGACTGGTGAACAGACTATCAGAAGCTCCCCTACTTATAGTACCACCCTACCTAGGCCCAGGTTGCTGCAAGGTCTACCCTTTCCTTCCGCAATATTCTGTTTCTGCTGAAAATTTTCTAAGTCCCAAGAACAGGAAACACCCATTACCCCACTCCCTTTTGAATCGTATAAAAGCGGGACCACAGAGCTGTCACAGACACACACGTCTCCAGCACCATGGAAAACTTCCTACGTTGTGAGACTTGCCGTGAGGCCTTTTTCGTCTCAGAGGAAACCAGATCCCGGCACGCACTTGTCTGCATGGCTGTACAGATCATCGCCAGCCAATTTGGTCAACCATCTGCCAGACCCGATCCGGCCGTAGCGAGTACTTCTACAGGGCAGCACCACTATCTTCTCTGCGAGACATGTCGAGAAGCACACTTTCTCACAGAGGAGGCTAGATACCGGCACGCACTTGTATGCATGGCTGTACAGATCATCTCAAGCGCCAGCCGGCTTCAACACGTTGACCGACCATCAGCGGTGGCAAGCAAAAGAGCCGCATCGCCATCGATGACCAGACAACCTAAAAAGCCGAAAGCTTCTGCCAAGGCTATTGCCGAAGCTGTGGCGGCAACATCATCATCATCAAACCAACCACCGACTCTTCACTACACTACTAAGAGGTTTTTATCCAGTGCGAGGGACTACACCATCAGTAACACTGGCAGCCACTACAAGGACTTGGAATCCTTCCTAAATGCTGCCACGCCATTACTGATGGAAATACTGACAAACGAGAGCTCCTCGCATGGTACATCCCTCAAGTACAACGTAGTGACCGAATGCCTGTACGACCACCCTGAAGACTACCGCGACCTGTTCAACTTTAAGACAGCCACCAAGACCATCCACTCCATTGAAGGCTTGGAAGAGACGCTGCAAGGTGACATCCAGAAGCTACTTCAAGAGTCTACAGAGGCGGAGTTGAAGGGCAGCGGATGGACCCTTGCAGCGCCTACATCTATTACTTTACGTGTAAGTAGATTTAGCCACGTAAAACCTCCTGGCAACGGTATTGTTTAAAAGAATCGCGCCTATTGTAGTGATCGATTGCTCTAAACAAAACGAGACCTTGAGATCCGCACCTGTTGATATACGCATTGATTTTGAGGCAGCTAACCAGTTTTCTCAAAACACCTGCGCTTACTGTCTAATTATTCACGATAAATCATTTACCTACGATCCCTCTACAAATCTTGTTCGCAAACTTGTTTAGGGCGTGGCTTAGTGCTATAAATTGGTGGGCTGAGGTTGCGCTACAGTCAGTGTAGCAGCAGCATCATGGTCAGGAAGGCAGTCATCGACTTTAGCGCATTTGCCGCCCAGGACGGTACGTCTATAATCAAGGAGCTCTCCATTATGGACGTTGACACAATGTGTGTTCAACACTGGATCTTTAGACCACCAAAAGAAAACACTCCTTCAGGCTGGAATGACACTGTGCGCCGTAACCGGTGGCTAAGTAAACACTATTACGGGCTGGATTTTGATGCTGGATTCACTGACTACAAGATGCTGGGTGAAGCGCTGCAAAGCACTTGTGCTGACATAGAACTACTCTACACGTCGACTCTGGACCTAAATAAAATGACTCCACAGTAAACACACTTTGTGCTGTCCACAGTGTCGGCAATCCTTACAAACCCATGTTCGGCCAACTGTCGAGGAGTGGGCGTCGTATGTTTCCAATCAATGAATGTCTTTTCACGCACCGACGCCTCAGTCATGTCGATCTTGGACAAGTTTTGCATACACCAAGACGCCATTTTGCTAACATTGGTCTGTGTGCAGTTAAATCCAGAAGAGTAGACGCTATGCCAAAGACACGGAGGGTCTTCTTCTTCTTCCTCAGTCGGGATTAGTTTCTCTGGCAAACGTGGACATCCCAATTCCTCCAAACTGAACACAACGCGCCGGTTGTCAAACAGTCGCCCCAATACCTTTGATTTTTGGGAATCTTATGATGACATAGCTCATGATCATGAGTTCAACTCACCGTTCTGTAAGTATATTCAGTACAGGCGGCAAAAGTCAGAAAAGGAAGCGGAGGAAACCTTTTTAAAGCAGCCCAAACAGGTCTGCGATATTGAACTTGTCAAATTATGCAGTGCTTGACATTCTCCAATCCTCTAGTCACCGCAGTACATATTACATACGAATAAGAGGACAGAACTCCCCCATGGATTGCTGCCGACCGAATCAGGTTTGAAGCTCGCATTGCGAAACTGACGTCACTCCTATCAGCAGTCATCGAACATAAATTATCGCATATAGCAAAATGTACAAAATCTGATCACAGCTCCTGTAGCGAAAATAAATGCATAATACTATAGAAATCTTTTTTGTTTTTCCTCCTTTATCTTGTACGGCAGCACATAGCTTGCACGTCTCGTCCACGACAGCCCAGGGCCTACTTGCTGGACGCAGTCAATGAACACACGCCACAGCTGGCACGTGGCCAAAGGACTGGCAATACTGCACAAGGAAATGTGCAGCTGTCTAGAGGTCCACGGCCGGCAAGGTCGGCGAGGCAGCGGGCCAAACCAAAGGACCCCGGCAAATGTACTTAAGTGCAGGCGACTGTCTGGAGGTTCTCGATCGGCCGGCAAGGTCACCGAGGCAGCGGGCCAAACCAAAGGACCCATATATGGGAGCAAAACCGTTTATAAAAAACCCAAGGAAATCTACCCTACTCTCATCTCATTTTGACTTTTCTAATTTGGAAAATGTTAAATTATATTTGAATAGTAATTACTATGCTCATGACAATATCAATGGAAACAAATCTTTATTATAAAAACTATATTCAAGATTTCAATCTTCCTATTACGTAGCTTCTGATGATCAACCTTGTTTAGCTGTAAACTAATTTTTAAATAAAACACCAATGTTTGTTATTGATTGTTCTGACCTAGTGGACACACTGAAGACAGAATCATTGGACATTCGTAATGAACTGCAGACTACAGCTGATTTTCCAACTAACACTTCTGCTTATTGTTTTATTATAAATGATGCATTGGTGCAATATAATCCATTGTCTGGAATTATTAAAAAATCACGTAATCACACACTTTTAATAAAATAATTTATTAACACCATTTTCACTATACATATACAGTATAAGTATATATACATAGATAATAATAAAATAAGATAAAAGACACACTTAACATGACATTTATTAATCTGTTTGTATAGAATAGATTTTTTTTGAAAAAACATCACCATCATAATTTTGTAATAACAATATTTATATTGGAAATAAACAATGTAACAATTCAGAACTTGCTACTAATATTAATATGTTCAAATATAAAACAACATCATTATCACAATTTTTAACTTAAACATTACTATCAGTTTAATTCATAATATTTCACAATCGGAATTGAAATTTTATATCTCTTATTTTATAATGACCTAAAGCATGAGTGTCAATTCCATTTTTTTATGTAAATATCTTTTGTGCTGTTCAGAATTCAGTGGTATTTGATTTACTGTAACAGTATGCATTACATGTTTTTTTATCTTATCTTAACTTATTTTTTGATATAGTTAAATTTTGCAACAAATAACTTTTAAAATCATCAACTGATATAATATATATATATATATATATATATATATATATATATATATATATATATATATATATATATCAGTTGATGATTCAAATTAATTTAATTTAATTTCAGTAAATTACTGGTATTGTTACATCCTTAGCAATTTTTAAAACAATTTTCAAAAAAGGTACAATAAGCACAATAAGCATACGATTTACATCTAAACCCTCAAACCCAATTAAATATACACTTATCACTAACTTCATCTTTGAATTTACCCAAACAATTTTATTTTCTTTAGAATAACATTTATGATTTACAGAATAACCAGACATATCAAAACAATCTTTAATTTCTGAAATTAGAAAATCATCATAGACATCGTCTCTATATATTTGATAAAAAAATGAGCCTGCATATGTATATAGTAATTTGATAACTTTATCTCTGCTTTCATAGAAAGATTTCATTATGGTCTAATGCATGTCATACATATAGAATTTTCTTAATTCTAACACAGTGAATCCTATTTTAAAAATAGACTCTTTGATAACTCAACTGCTTATTTTATTACAAATAGGTTGTCACTATATGTAATACGATTTTGAAAGTTTTGCTTTGAAATAAGTTTGTTTAGTCTTCTTTCTTTTTTACTAATTCTAAATGCATTCGTTTTCGAATATTCTCAATGCTTTTACCATATATAGCATTATTTAAAAGTTTATTAACATCTTTCTCAAACTTATTTTCAAGATTTATTCTTTTTTCATTATCAAAAGTAATTTATGGTTCTAACCATGTTCTGTGATTGAATTTTAAGACTATGCATCTTTTGTTAATAACTTTTCTATTTTTGAACATTCTGGAATTATTTTCTCAGGTAAAAAAAGTAAATTATTATGGTGAATGTGTACGGTAAGCTATATCGAATTCAATTATATATCATATTGAACTATCATTTGGTACTGAGATAATACGTCAACAGACTTTTCTTCATTCTTTAACAACCATTTGAATACATTTTTTGGCATTGGCCTTAAAATTGCAAAGCCATAAAGATTATTTAATCAATGTTAAAAAGATAAAAAAAATTTTATTTATTATCATCATACATCGTGTCTAGCAAGGTTTATTAACAAAACAAGCCTGTATTGCTGAATGCAAAAAACAGTACCACCTCTTATACCATTTTCAATTAACAAATATATATCATAATCAACTAATAATTGATAAGCACATCAGTTCAAACTTAAAAATTGCTTTAAACTGTGCAAAATGTCTGACATATCTTTGAAATGTGAAAGCTAAAGTAAAATGTAATGATTGAAAGAATGTTTTTCACTATGCATGTGTAAATATGACATCTCCAGACCTTGAATTCCTAACTGAACAAGGTCACGTCTGGCAATGTGATGATATTTCTGTTGAATGTAGAAAGAGTTTGGTGCTTGAAACCAAAGGAAATGTTAATTATAAAGATATACTGAATCTGTTCAAAGAAATAAAAACAAAATTTTCTGTTGTAGAAAAAAATGTTGGTCAATCTAGAGGCTTTTGTTATGATCAGCTAAAGAAGCTAATGAAAGCCTCAAAAATCAAAAAGAGGAAATATCATCCCTTAGATCGTCACTAGAAAAGGCATTAGTAGAAAATGGCCAATTAAGAAGCACCGTTATCAAATTAGAACAACGTGTTGACGAGTATTCTCGTAGAAACACTTTTGAATTGAAATACATGGTGTACCTGAGCATAGTAACGAAAATACGGTTACAATTGTTGCATAAGTTGGGGAAGCCTTAGGAGTACCCATTCAAGAAATCATGATTGACGCATGCCACTGGCTCAAAGCAAGATCAGAAACAGGAAAACGGCCTGGAATTATCATAAGGATGGTTAGACGCCTAGACACAGAAATGATTCTCAAGAAGCGACAAGAAAAGAAAGATCTGTCCACCCGTCATCTAAAAGTTAAAAAGTTAAAAGTCATCTAGGACTAGCAATAGACTCTCCAGTGTATGTAAACGAGGGTCTTTCACCAGGAAACAGTTGCTTGCTGGCTGCTGCTCATGCCGTGAAGAAATCAAAAGGCTATTGCTACTCATGGATCAGAAACAGGAATATACTGCTATGTAAAGAAAATGGAAAAAAGGTTTTTGCAATAAAATTGATGGCTGTTCTAGAAAACCTATAGTTTTAAGATGTCAGATGTTAACTGATATTTATTTTGTTCCTTACATTTGGGGTGTGGCTGAAAGAGGCCACTCAACCCTGGACCTTCCTGTTCTACTTCGAAAAGTGAGGTGCTGAGTTGTCACTTTTATTAATTAAAAAAAAAAAAAAAAAACA
Organism: Stictocephala bisonia; assembly: GCA_035578905.1. Classification (NCBI taxonomy): domain Eukaryota; kingdom Metazoa; phylum Arthropoda; class Insecta; order Hemiptera; family Membracidae; genus Stictocephala; species Stictocephala bisonia. The sequence goes on from JAQJVL010000358.1 coordinate 738,038, forward strand.
GTTTTCTAGTATTTATACGTTTCATACGGTTCAACCACGCTTTTTTACGTCTTGACCGTTTGTAAACTCATACAAGCCTGAATGTAAAGCATATTTACACATTAATTGTGCAATCCTGTCACATCTATTTGTAATAAAATCATTATCAGAATGATGGAAAAAAGATACAAATATTTTCAGTATAATCTGGGTCAATAACATCCGCCCCAGTATCAATATCATGTTTTGTCTTATATGGTTGTCTAAAGGTTTTAGTGTGCTCAAAACAAATGATAGTTGAATTAATGAAGGATTGCTTAGAACTTTATCATTTCGTTTTAGGTTTTCAGTGAGATACTCCCATTTATCTACTGAGCAAACACATAATAGATAAAGATTTTCAATAATTTGGAGAACAGAGAAAAACGTACAACTAATGTTTGACGGCTGACGGTTTGAGATTGATGGTTGCCAGTTTGACGTGGATTGTTGCTGTTGAAATGGGGCAACATAATCTTCTTCTGCAGATATGAAATCGATTACCATGAGGTCCTTATTTTCTTTAGAATCCATTAACTAAACAAAAAAAAATTAAATAACCTTATTAATGAGATATAAAATCAATGTAAGAAATACTAAAAACAATTGTATATGTAATTGAAATATTTATTATATTACCATTGTATAATCAAATAATTATTAAGGGAAAAAAGGAAGTAGTTCAAAATGATTATATAAATAATAATATTTAACAAATCAAGATAAATAAGTGTCTGATTGAAAATAAATACAAATTTCTCTTTTAATTTAATAAAACTAATATGTTCCTAGTTGAAATATAATTAATTGAAATATGCATAATATTTCATTGATAAGAACAAAATACACATTATGTCTACAGTAAAAATGATATAAGCAATATTGTTAACAGTTAGGCCAAATTCAAAATAAATAAAAAATTTATTTTTTAATAAAAAGAGAAGAATTATGTTCCTACTTGAAAATTATAAATGAAATACTTTCATTGAATTGAAATACTGATTCTTTCATTGAAAAGAACAATATGCTTAATTGAAAATGGTAAATGAATGTAATTCAATATTGTTGAAATGTTTATTTGAATAAATCTATGTACAACATAATATGTAGTTACCTCTTGTTATGATGTGAGCTGGCACAGGGGACGATGTTAGTGAATGGTGATGTCTGTAGGCTGTATTCTCGAACAGTGAAGTGGGAGTCGAACAGTTGGTTTAAATACTGGGTGATTAGTATGCTACGTTGCTGGTGTGTGTTACTAAGTTAAGTGTTTATGATGAAAGCAATCTTTTGCGTGTGATTGAATGTTAGTGTTCATTACAATAACCGGACCTACACCTTACTCACAGTCCCGTAATATCCGTGAGCAAATAACTATGAGGTTGATACAATAGTTTTATCCTGTCTTTAGGAAAAGACTGTCCATCTACAATTAAAATACGCCCTTCTTTTGAATTAAATTTTCATAATTAAAATGTAAACATTTTAAATATGCCAAGTCCACATTATTCGCTTCTTCACAATGATTTCTCAACAATAATCTATGAAAACAAATCTGTGGTAGTGTTTTTAAATAAATGGTAATCCTGTTTTTTACAGTATAATACTCATTAGATAAATTATCATTTAGCTTCCTTAAACTATTATATTAAAACTGTTTAGTTACATTTTGTTTCTCTATTACAATTACTATTTTACCTTGTTTGGACAGTTTAATGGCTGTAGTTTCAATTTCAATCACAGTGATTACTACATCATGAAAGGTAAAACCCCACTGTTGTGTGTCTTCATAGAAAAAGCGTAGTAAATTCTTACCATAATAATTTCACCACAAATGGATGGATCATTAATGTACTGTTGAAACTACTTTTTTTTAAATGTATTTCCAGAAGTCGATTTACCAGCTGAAACATTTCCTTTTACATAATTTATCAAATCATAACTCCTCAGCTTAACCTGTTCATAAAATAAAACTGCCTTTTCATCCATCACATTATCATGACATTTTTTAGCATTAGATATTTTGATTTTAGAGTACTATTTGATAATATGAAAGGCTACTATTTGTTTGCAAATAAAAGAGACTGAGATATTTCCTAACCTTCATGAGTGGATGATGGCGGAATTCACGATCATTAGTGAAGTAACATTGGTACTGGCCACATTGTCGTACCATGCCAGGCAATTTAGGTCCTCCCAGTGGTGCCCACCACACAATAACTGGTTGGGTAATCTCTGAAAATAAAGAAATAAATGTATTACTAATACATCTTTATACTATCAATAATAAAAAACAGATTAAATAGTAAATAAAGAAAATTATTAAAGTATTAAAAATCAATGTAAAACCAAGTTACAACTTTGGTCTACAAGGGAACATTTGGAAAAATTATTTAATTCACAACGGAATTGTGTTAGTTGAAAATTTTTTATTAAGAACAGGAACCATAGTTCTGCTGTTATAATCTTTTACTTTTTCCTACTACTCAACAAATTGATTGCCATGAGGGCCACCAGTGGGCCTTATTAGATTTCAGCCTGGTGCCACAGCTGTTTTTATGGTAAAGTTCAATTTTCATTGTTCCGAGTTCTGTTCCATGTGACCGGAAATTATCCCCCCCCCCCCGAGTACAGAAATAGCCAACACTCGTTTTTTTGCCGCCATTTCTGAAGTTATTGATGAGGTACACCGGTGGCCCTCATGGCAGGGGGAGCGCAACACTTTACATATTTTGTTTTTGAAATTTGTTAATGATGGAGTATCAGATGAGGGAGACAAAAGTAGTTGGACATTTGCCATCATTACGTGAAAATTACCAATCACGACGTTTCGATTTGGTAAAACCCAAACCTTTTTCAAGTGCTAAAAACTAAATTACATCTACACAAACATGTTATAAAACTATGTTATTAAACTAATAAACTTATCTACTTTAATAGTTATCTACATTTTTACCTAGATCCTAGAATGGGGTACAACAAAATCAACTTATACTAAATATAAAATATTAACAGGGTTAAATTAATATAACCAATTAGGCGCTGTCAAGATCACAATATCAACGAAAAAATGTTAAAACAATTAAAATTAATGTTCAAAACAGACTGAAATAAGATTACATTAACCAATCATAAATATATAGTACCTGAAAAACACTATTAATTTAAAATAACATTCAACATGCACAAAAATGATATATATGACTCGGAAGGGCTGAGACTACTATTACAATTACATTTTACTATTACAATTACATTTTAACCTGAATACAATAATCAAATATTACAAAAATGACGAAGTCTTACGACCCGCAGTGACGATGGCGTCTAGACGTCCCAGGCACGAAGGGAGGATGATACAATCCAAATGCAGTGTCTACGAAGTTCCCTCCAAGGTGATAAAACACGGGGAGAAGACAAACATACACACTACACTTCACAACAACCATACACAGACTGATGAGGTCAGGGACGTACGCTCCGAGATCGCCAAAAATGCAGTGACTCAGGTACGGGGACGGGGGCGGGGACGTAGACTCATGGGGTGTTTAATTGTTGTAGGTGCAGGTGGTGTAGGATTCTGGTTAGATGATGTCATGAGTGTATTGAACTTTTTATCAAGTGTGTTTTTAAGTAAAGGAACCCACATGGGTCTAACTTCTATGCTACTTTGACTGATTACTTGTTCATTATTTAGTTTCAGAAATGCACCTTCGATGAATTTACGTTTAAAAAAATGTGGTTCCCTGTGAAGTATTTTAGTGTTATCCCAGTTAAATCTGTGTTCATTGTTCCAGGCATGTTCAGCTAATTTAGAATGTGTAGTGTCTCCTTTTTTAATGTTATTTTTGTGTTCTTTTAGCCTAACTTCCAGTGGTCTCTTTGTTTCCCCTATGTATTTTTCATTGCATTCACAAGTAAAGCAATATACTACATTTTTGGAGGATTGCTCCTCATTCTTTGGTTTAGTTTTAGTTAAAGACTGTCTTAATGTGTTTTGTGTGTTGAATGATGTTCTGATTTTGTATTTCCTAGGTATGCGTCTGATTTTTTCTGAAAGGTTAGGCGTATATGGAATGGACATGAATACTTTAGGCTTTTCTGTGTCAGTGGGTGTTTGTTTGCGTTTTCTTATTTGTTTGCATTTGTTTATGAGATACTGAGGGTAGCCATTGTTTATTAGATCTTTGGAAACATTTTTTTTCCAATCAATGAATGAACTAAAAATGAATAAAAAAAATAAATAAAAAAAAAAAATAAAAAAAATGAACTAAAAATGTACAGTAATCAGTTTTTTAATATCTCATGAACACCGTTTCCAGTCACAGTGATTTTGTACATTTGAGAGCCTTCATATCCCTGATGTAATGTCAGGTTAAAACTTAATAGTGGTTTTCTCCGCCCTATCCCACCTCCAGACTTGCTACCACATCCTAGAGCGACAGTCAGGACTAACATGTATTAATAAGACCCACCCGCCCACCCATAAGCGTACGGTGGTATGAATTGGTCTGATAAGTTTTTCTTCTAGTTCTTACCCTTTCTAAAGGAGAAACTCTCTTTTACTTCAGAGAAGAAAGTATTGGCCAAAATCATCAAAGTAATGGCCGCCCACCCATACACGTACAGTGGTATTGACCCACCCACCCACCCATACACGTACAGTGGTATTGACCCACCCACCCACCCATACACGTACAGTGGTATTGACCCACCCGCGCATCCATACACGTACAGTAGCCATTTAAATTCATTGTGAATGCAATGAAAAATACATAGGGGAAACAAAGAGACCACTGGAAGTTAGGCTAAAAGAACACAAAAATAACATTAAAAAAGGAGACACTACACATTCTAAATTAGCTGAACATGCCTGGAACAATGAACACAGATTTAACTGGGATAACACTAAAATACTTCACAGGGAACCACATTTTTTTAAACGTAAATTCATCGAAGGTGCATTTATGAAACTAAATAATGAACAAGTAATCAGTCAAAGTAGCATAGAAGTTAGACCCATGTGGGTTCCTTTACTTAAAAACACACTTGATAAAAAGTTCAATACACTCATGACATCATCTAACCAGAATCCTACACCACCTGCACCTACAACAATTAACCACCCCATGAGTCTACGTCCCCGCCCCCGTCCCCGTACCTGAGTCACTGCATTTTTGGCGATCTCGGAGCATACGTCCCTGACCTCATCAGTCTGTGTATGGTTGTTGTGAAGTGTAGTGTGTATGTTTGTCTTCTCCCCGTGTTTTATCTCCTTGGAGGGAACTTCGTAGACACTGCATTTGGATTGTATCATCCTCCCTTCGTGCCTGGGACGTCTAGACGCCATCGTCACTGCGGGTCGTAAGACTTCGTCATTTTTGTAATATTTGATTATTGTATTCAGGTTAAAATGTAATTGTAATAGTAAAATGTAATTGTAATAGTAGTCTCAGCCCTTCCGAGTCATATATATCATTTTTGTGCATGTTGAATGTTATTTTAAATTAATAGTGTTTTTCAGGTACTATATATTTATGATTGGTTAATGTAATCTTATTTCAGTCTGATTTGAACATTAATTTTAATTGTGTTTTAACATTTTTTCGTTGATATTGTGATCTTGACAGCGCCTAATTGGTTATATTAATTTAACCCTGTTAATATTTTATATTTAGTATAAGTTGATTTTGTTGTACCCCATTCTAGGATCTAGGTAAAAATGTAGATAATTATTAAAGTAGATAAGTTTATTAGTTTAAGAACGTAGTTTTATAACATGTTTGTGTAGATGTAATTTAGTTTTTAGCACTTGAAAAAGGTTTGGGTTTTACCAAATCGAAACGTCGTGATTGATAATTTTCACGTAATGATGGCAAATGTCCAACTACCTTTGTCTCCCTCAACTTTACATATACTAGATGATATTATGTTTCAGCTGTTTTGTTGTGTTGTTTGTATTTCTTCCCACCCACTGATCAGCTTTTGAGGTTAGGTGTTTAGTAAGCAACATTGATTCTCTTTGTGACAGAAACTAGTCTGTCTAAATGTAGTAAAAACTAGTTGAAATATATAAAAACTTATTTAGGATTGCTTTATTTAAAAACCAGAGGACAGTTTTGTAGCACATTTATGAACTTTCAGAATATATAATTAAAAATTACGTAATAATAAAAATGGCATTACAATTTGTGTTTGATTGATGAAAGACGCGAGGGCCAATGGTGGCTCACATGGTGTAGAGCGGCACACATGATGAGTGCGACCGGTGGCCCTCATAACGTCAGGCGGACATACAGTTTTACTACGACGGCATCAGATTGCACACTAAATTATCTACGCTGGCAGTCAACGTGTTAATCTAAATATTTTGAAATTCATACTGATTTTAAAATGATAACATTCTATTAATGTTTCATGGCAAAAATTAACAAGATACTATAAATCAAAGAGAACAAGAAATTTTTAACTAGTTAATAATGAAATAAACTCGTTAGAAATAATGACTGTTTCTAAGGAATATTTGTCCTTTGTTTGTGACCCAGCTTAGATTCTTGCACTCACATACACATATTTATTTATTTCATAAAAATTACATTGTATAATTAGGCTTTCCCTATTTTAATCAACTTGTTGGCAAAACCTATTACTTAAAGGAGAATTACAAATAATATTAGCATTAACTTTAGGTTACATGCAATTTTTGTATGGCTGGTTACGTGAATTTATTATTGCTATTTCACAAGATGTTGTTGTTGACATATGTGAATGGCAACATTAGAACAGGTCAGAAAAAAAACGATTCAGGGAGAAACTAACAAACTTAAAATAGGTTATAATCAATTCGTCCATTCACGTACAAACAATAAGTGTAATGTGTTTATTATATTCATTAAATAATAAATAAATAAAAATATTAAAGTATTAAAAATCAATCTAAAACCAAGTACAGTGTACAGAAGTAAGGCAGAGTGGACTCTTTCCTGTACAAAGGAAATGAAATGGACCCATACTCTTACAGAGGAGTTGATCCTCCCAACACACATACATGTACAGTGGTGAGTGGGTTCACCACTACTAATGAGCGGGAGGGTTATCACCACTATACATTCACTACATACAAACTCATTTAAAATCTTTATTCACTTTTATCTTGATGTAAGGCATCTTGAGAATAAAAAAAATATAGTAATGAATTGAAAGCTCTTCCAAAATATTTTGTATTCAGTTGCTACATTTCTTAAATAACTTAAATTATATTATATTAGCGATTCATTTTTCTATCTTTGATTCTTTTTCTCGTCAATTTTATCTAAAGTTTAAAGCACAAAGTTACACCAAAGATATGTATGGACATAATTCCACAATTTCATTAAGGCATTCTTGCTATGTTATAACCTCTAATTGAGATACGGATGGTAGAGGTTTTATTTTAAGACATTGGATTACTCCTTTGATCCCCAACTCTGAGTAAGGATGAAATCCTCATATATCATAAAAACCATTTTCAGTCGTCAACATAGGTACTCTTGAGGCAAAATGCAGAGGCATTTATGAATTCAATGAGATCAAATTCATTTCTGATATAAACATTTCACAGGGCCCTGCCTTATCATGGCTGGAAATTTGGCTCGGATGACATCAACCAACATTATTCAGAGGTACTTTGATAAATACAGAAAATGTCTTGTCCAATACCGACCAAGCATCATCCGAGAACTTTATAGAATGGACGGAATAACTGGATTGGAACAACTTTTAATTTCCAATCCGAAGAAAGCAGTCAGTGATTTGAAATTTCCATGGAAAACATTTCTTTTACTTAACTAATTTTGAACTAGGTTTGGTAGAACAATTTATGGAAGTTGAAACGAGGCGTGACAATAAACGTTTACTATCTCAATCACATAATAGATTCAAATATGTATAAACATGGGTTTTTTTCAAAATCTCACTAATTTTTTTAACGAAATTACTAAAACAAATATTTTACTGAGATACAAATTGTTTTCTTTTATTGCTAAATGCAGAATGTAGGTGCTAGATGGAGATGTATGGTAATTATGAACACAGAATGGTAAGGAAACATAGCCTTTTTTCCTTAGTCAAAACTAATAATCTTTTTATTATGAAATGAATATCTAATCAAGCTACAACAGAGTTAATCTTACCTTTAAAAAGGTTTTCATAGTCATCTTGTATTGGTTGGATGAGCATTTGCAATAAGTCTTCTTCTAGATAAACCTGAGACACACATTGAATCACCAGGTAGAGTTACTATATAATAGAAACATTTCATCTCATGAGTTTTTAATTTCAATACTTTAATTTTTTCAAAATTCTTAATTTTCATTATTTACTCAAAATACTGACAAGCATTAATTTTTTAACTGGGCAAAGTAAATGTACACTTTTATAGTAATATAACAAGTCTTATAATACAGCTTAGATATGAAAATAAACAAATCATAATTTTATTGTCATTTCTGCTTTTGGATACAGTATGGAATTAAGAAGGGGCTGGAGTCAGGGAAAATAACGTGATTCTAGCTGTTCGATGGGTAACGTCACATTACACCGGTAGGCGCTTAGTTTGTCTTTTGAGTCGAGGCACGGCCGTCTGTCAAGGTCGCTCTCACTCTCAGCCCTAAGAAATGGTGAGGGGTGCGGTCAGCCGTAGGTCTGCTGGTGTTGTACAAGACTAGTAAAGAGGAGCTTGGCCGAGTTGAATATCATACACGTCCACAAAGTACTTGTTATGTCAACACTACAGAGGGTAACACCTAAATACGCATTAGAAACTCAAGTAGTTATACGTAAACGTATTATTTCCTTTGACCATCATTTTTATTGCCGTAAACCACTGATTCTTACAGTAAAAATTATACATAAACAATCTACAGAATATTTTAGTCAAAACACTAAAAAGTCAGCGAGACTTTTTATTTGATGGTCAGAAATATTTCGCCTGCGTTTTTAGTTTTAGAAAAACAATTGAACTAATCTTTTTATTTCAATAAATATTCTGTAGGGTTTCTTGGATGTATCTTATTACATGTTACAAACATTTTACGAACAATATTGTGTATATAATATTCTGTTATTCAGAACTAAATATCTTTACTTAAGACAGAAAAAAAAAAAAAACTTCTGCATAGTTGCGTGGAATTGACATATTTTGAAATTACAATAAATTTACATTTAGCATCTTACAGATATTATAAAAATATATAGAATTCTGGGGTGTCTATATTGGATGGTAGTCAAGGTTCAGATGTTGTGTAGGGAAGAGAGCTGAGTGTCAGACTTATCAGTTAGCTGAAAAGCAGACCAACACTACGTGGTTTGGATTCCATGTAAAGCTGTAGGTCCCATAGTTGCCCTGGCTATTGGGCTATAAATAAATAGTCCTTTCTGAGCTGCGAACTCACTCGAGCGATTGTAACAATGAGTACGCTCGAACACATTCACCCCTCATATTCATCCATATCTTGACGATAGGCGTCTTAGAAATGAGTAATGCTGACAGCCCAACATTTATTTCAATACAAAACACACTAGTGTCGAGTTTTTTAGTGTTATATCACTATGCACAAATATTAATGTTCCTCCCCTAATGTGTTCTATGCGGCTATAGCTTGATGCAAAGTAAAAGCCAGTGGGAAAATAAAAATTTGCCTCCTTTTCATTCAACCAATTTTTCGAGAGACAGAAAAAGAAAATGTCATTGAAATTAGTTAAGAAACTTTCCAATGTCAGGGTTTTGTTTTTTAGACGTTAAATATTTAGGTATAGAATCCGGAAATTTAGACCAGTATTTAAGATAGGTGAGTTGACAAATGAGGAGAGCCTCCCCTCATAGCAAGGATATTATCACTGGTTTTCCTGGTACCAGTGAAAATCTATTGTTAAATGATTTACTTAAAGAAGCACTTATGTCAGTCTCACTGTTAATCTGTATTTGATTTTGAAAAAGACAATGCATGCCATATTCTGCAATTAATTAATTTTTGTAAAACAGAGCGTGCTTCTGTATTTTTATTTGTAACAATTAATAAATCTGATTTAACCAGTTTAAGTCATTATAATGCTGAAAGTGAATATATATAAATTATTATTGAAGCTAAAAACTGTTGACATACAAAAATTTGAGTTGACAAAAATTTAAAAATAAAAAACTGCCACAATGTGTTTACTGTTGTATAAAGAATTATACTTATTTTTTCTAGTCTGTCAAGAGCTAACGTGATGTGGTAACCTTTACCGATCATACAACTATAGTTGTAGGTTATCTTCGTTTAAATCACATGCCTTTGCGATTAATTATATGTTTTGATGAGAACAACAGACATTCTAAATAAATAAAGAAATTAATTGCTTTATATAAACTGTAATATAAAAAGGTTTTGAGCACCTCAGCTTAACCAGTCAAATCGTTATCCGGTCAGGCCCCCGGTCCCGAGATGGCTGTTTAAGAGAGAGTCTACTGTAATGTAGTATTAAAACTAATTGAAATTACACAGAAATATTTTGTGATAATTTTGGCATTTAAATCAAAATGTAAACCATCTCTGCCATTGTTAAAATCTCTTTAAATTCTTCCTCTTAATTATCTATTTGTTCGTAAAGTTTTAAAACTGTTCTCCATCAGAAGTGGCAATGACGATTCTAAACAATTTCAATACGATACCAGAGCAGCTTCTCAAAAAGTGTTCATACAACCAAAACCAATAAAACTGTGTTCAGAATATCTTTTGTATTTTTGGGACCAAACATTTTCTATGTTCTTCCTACATGTATTAAAAACTCTTAAAACGTTAAACTCTTTGTGGTTATTTGATAGAAATCATATTGGAGATCTTCTTGAAATAATGCAATGATTGACCTAAATAACTCATTTGTATTTTATTAAAAATTTCATTATTGTACATTTTGCTCAACTTCATTGTCCCAGCCTGTAAATACTTAGAAAAACATGAGAAAAGACGATTAAAAAAACTACTTTGTTTGTGATTTGTACTCTATTCACTATTGCTATCCTTTCCTAAGCCGAAAACAGTCAAATCCTGTATATTGAATTAACTATATAAAATTTACTATTGTTAATAAAATATAAACAGTAACTCATAATAAAATAAATTTATATTATATTTTATGATTAGTAAGTACTCTTAATGTTTTAAGTCATTAGAATAGCTATAATTAATTAAGAGATAGTTGATTTTTGTTGTTGTGAATTTTATAGAGCACTTGTGTTTTCTTTTCTTTTAGTGTTTTGGATTTTGTTGTTCACAAAACATTTTTTTATTTTAATAATATTTATTATTTGTTTTTCTATTATCTGTCCATTATTTGTTTCACACTGTATTATTGTAAGTAATCAATGTCCGTAATGCTGAAGAAAAATATATTCTATTCATTTTATCAACACTTTAAACAAAACTATTTCTCCTTGAATAAAACAGACATGCTTTAAGGTATATTTAATTTTAAAACAATTAAATAGACATACTAACAAAACCATACCTCAAGTAAAATCTGTGATATGAAAAAAACAAGAACAGCACCTCCTAAAATAACACCCAAATGTAAGAGTCGCATTGGTCTGCAGAATGTGATCTGACTGCCTTCATCTTATCACTTGATGATAAATTGGTTGGTATATCCTGGAAAAAGCATACAAATAGTTTCACAACAAATCCTCATATAGCACATTATCATATGCATTTTAGCAATTTTTCTCCAAATTCTAACTGATTTCCTGAATGTAGTATTTCATTATAAAAATATAATTTGATAACTAATTTCTTAAATTTGTGAATGGTTTTTAAAACATTTAAAATTGTTAGGGAAATTCAGCTTAGGATAGGTGGTATACTGAACAAAACATATAACATCGTGAAATTATTAGTCATATTATCGTGTAACCATGATGAATTTTTTCCAAAACAAAATTGTAACTGTTTAGTACTTGTCTGATAATAATATAATAATTTTAAAAATATCTCATAAAATACAAATTTGTCTGCATTTCATTGGTTCAGAAATAATAATCTTTTGATTGTAAAGATATAATTACCTTTTTTATTTTTGCAACTATTTTTCATTTAATAATAAATAAAGTAGGTCCCAGTAAAGTGTAGGAACTTCTAAATACTGTATATGTCTTGCTCCTCAGTGATATATTACAGTTTAGTCAACCTATAAAAATATATTTTTTGTTAGTTCCATACAAAGTTATCTTTTAAAGTTAATAAAACTGCTTTCACAAATTCTGCCTATTTAGAGTTGTCAGTCTTTCTATATCGGGTTTTCTATCAAATGTCTGATTGATCATTTCAATCAGTAAATTCATATTCAACACTAAAAATGAATTGTGAATTAAAGCAAAAATTATTTTAAACATAATTCATCAATGAATGACATTTAACACAATAGGTATAAAATGACAAAAATTTTAATTTTTATTTTTAAATCTGGAATCCTTTCTTCTCCCTATAAAAGACATAGGAGTAAGGAAAGCCCTGTTGTGACTTTTTTAATCTCTTAGCGTGCAATAATGGGCTGTACTTCATTCATTCTTTCAAACAATTAGGCCTAGTTTCCTTCAAGTTTTTAATATTCTACTTAAACAAAGCTAAAAGTATTTGTTTAAATTTACAATTATTTATAAGGGAAAGGCCAATATCCTTCGTTAACTTTATCCCATTCCCCATAAACTGATATGTGCGGGGAAGTTATTCAGACAGAGGGAGAGGGTGAACCAGCTCAGTACAAGGTGAACATTACTGATAAATACGTCCAGTCCAGGCCGAATTTGAAATTGCCCTATCTCTAACCCAGGCTCAAAGTCCTTATGCCTTAGACTGCTAAACCACCGGCCTTAATTTGTGATTATTTCAGTAAAATGAAATAAAACTCAGACTATCGACAGGATTTAAAATTAATAGCAATAAATTATTATTTTATTTTTATCCATGAAAGAATCTTTTTGATGTAAAAATAATATTTCCAACAGTAATAGATTGACTATACTACTAAAGAAACAAGAAGAATATTGTTCTCATGAAGCTAGTTTTCCTATTCGGTGAAATGGATTCTTGTTTGGTTTTCACAGGTAACGCCAACCATCTTCTTATCTCCATCTCTTCATCCCTATCTCTGTTCAGCACACGTTGAAGTGACTAATAGCTGAGCTAGTATTACGCCAATAACTTGTCCGAGCACTTATTTGAAACCAATAATCATTAGATAGCAGCAAAGACACGTGTCTACAACAAATGAATTATTTTGGTCACTGTTTGTTTCTATAGTCTGTGGTAATAGGAAAAATTTTTAACATATTTGATCAATTTGGTAAAAATCCTTCAATGTCTCTAACTGTGTTAGAGTATTCATTGTCATATAAATAGTTTAGGTCAGGTACACATAGTAGATACTGATAGTGAATCCAGTGTAACTATCAATATTAGACTACAGACTCTGTAGTACCGTATGTAAAACATAATAAACATATTTCAATGCTAGTCCTCAATTTTCTGGTTCCATCTCACAAAATTTTTTATTTTAGAATGTTTGTACTTATTCAAAATTAAAGTCCAATTATGTCAAGGAACAAATCATCAGGTCACATTAATTCTATTGGCATAAATTCTGAATGAAATGGTGATAAATATACCCCTTTATGTCCAATGTAATATGATATGTTTAAGGTAACATAATAGGCAAAAATATGAATTTTTGTGAAAAGATTTTATTAGCTCATGTTATTCTACACTTTCTCACGAATCTGCTGATACCAAATATATAGGAAACAATAAATTTCTTCACTAAGATAAATTTTATTTAGAGAATGCTGGCTCACGTTTTCTACTCAAATTATGGGTTGAGGTTACGTATCACAGTATAAAACACCCAGTAGCGACACTCCCATTTCAGTGCTGTGGGACTTGTGACATTCAGTTTTGGTCCTCATCGGAAATAGTTGCTTGTGAGTCAGTTGAGGTGTTCCATCAATGTATGTGTGCCGACAGAGTAGAGTGGACTGAGATGTGAAACCCTCAAACTTTGTTGGACTTGTTGCCTACTTCATGTGATCTTGGCTGAGGTGAGCCTATACCATGAAATGAAGTAATTATACTTAATTTATCAGTAATACTCTTTGGCCCGTTTTCTGTTTTAAAATAAAACTAAAAGTTTTTATGATTTAAACTTTATTCACGTTACGCATTTGGTTTACATGAAAGTAACGTACAGATTGTAACATCAAATGTTAAAAAGTGTTAGTATTTTGTAAGTATTGTTTAAATTGTAACATACTGTTCAAATTAACTTAACGTTTAGAATTTATTTGTAATTTTTTGTTGTTTACTGATTAGTATAAAAATATTCACTGTTTGAGATATCAGTCCTTTATACATTTGTCTTATAATAAAAGGTGAAATTTAACATATGTTAGGCTAATGTTTTGATTACTATATGCTAGGCTACTGTTCAATTAATGTTAGTTTCAATTGTTGTTGTTTTATTGTTTTGAATAATAACATATTGAGGGATTTGGTATTTTACGGAAGAGGAGATATTATTCTAAGAAAGAAAAACTTGTATTTTAATTGTGTTTATTTTGAGAATTAATGTGATTAGAAACTTTTGTTATGATTTTATTTTTGTTGTTCAAGTTTATTTAAAGATCGTTAACTGAAAAGTGTATTACGAAAATGTCTTGGTAAGTGTAATGTATTCTATGTAAATATAGTACTTTACTTCGACAAATGACTCTCGGAAGGGACCATAAATACCAGGAGGACCTCAACTGATTATAGATTTAAAATGTACTTATTAATTTTTTTGTAAGATGTACTGTTTGTTATCTATTGCAGGGATCAAGGTTGTTTCTAATGTATCAATGTCTTAACTAACTAGTGTTTTTGGTGCTAAACTAAACTTAATGATCTGGTGCTCAAGTACTTCCCTAAAGATAGTCCAATACTGGGAAGAACTACTTTAGTAGAACACAAGATACATGTGAGGCCAAACCCATAAAACAGCGATACTACAATGTTTTACCTGCCCATTTGAGAATGATCCACGAAGAAATAGATCGAATGGTACAACTTGGTGTTGTTGAGCCCTCAAAAAGTGCATGGTCATTTCCTGTGATTTTTCTGGACAAACCGGATGGAAGCCATAGGTTTATAGCTGATCTCCGGAAAGTAAACAGTGTAACAAAGAGAGATGCTTACCCAATACCTCAGTGACCACCATTTTGGACAGACTAAAAGAGATGCTAGATTTTGTCTACCCTTTACGTTAAACATGCCAACTGGCAAATACCCGAAATACCCGTCTCTGAAACCAGTAAAGAGAAAACAGCATTCACTGTTCCAGGCCGAGTCTTGGGCATTGTGGCAGACTAGTGTGAAGCTATTAGCCCTTCTAATAGCAAGAGCATACAACACATCTCAATACTGTTGTTTTGAATTGGGTCTTGCAAATAAGTGGAATAATATCAATAGAAAAAGGGCCATGACAGGTTATTTGACATTTACTAATAACAGCTATGGATGTAAATAATACAGAAATATCAGCTTCTCAATACCATCGCTACAAGTGCTAATGCCATGCTTGTCGGAAACTTTGTAGCGAAGTGTCGCTACTGGGTATAAAACACCTCCTGTGTATATATTCAGAAACAAAATTTCTTTAATACAATACTCTTTTTTTTAGTTAGTATTTGTGTCTTAGTTAGTAAATACTCGACTTGCTGGTTGTTTATTATTATTATTTACTGTTGCTAGGCAGAGTTCTGATTATTTGTTTTGTTTTTGTAAACAAAATTGTTGTTAGACAGTTAATAGTGTTTGAAGTGATTTTTGCAGGTAAAATTCCATGAAGGTGCAGATGTCATTCCACTATTAACAAAGCAAATGTTATAGGTATGATAATAGTGCAAAATACACTAGTAATGAGATTCTAACTTCAGAAAGTGAACTTACACCTAGGACTAGTGACACTAGACCTACAACCCTACTTCATCTAGTTCTTCCAAGGAAAAAAATTAAGTACCTGAATAATAGGATTGATCCTATAAAAAATAGAAAAGGGGGCTAAAAATACAACAAAAATGTAAAAAGATTGGAAGAAGAATATAGTGATGGACTATTCTAATACAAGTTTTTGTGTATTTCTTAGTTTATATGTACTCTTTAAGAGCTAGGCTGAAAAACATCGATTCCCGAAAACAATATTATTTTTTATTTAGGTACATGGAGCAAGTTTATTTATTAATGAATCTTAATGACATTTTTTAACAGGTGTTGTTTACATTGTTTTAAGCAATAAAAGGAAGCAGAATCATGAAATAGTTAGAAATAAGACAATTATAAATTACTTATCAGAATAAAATTTAACAAAAATTCATTTACTTTTTAAAAAATAAAAAAAATTAATTATTTTATTCAAAAGCAAAAACTGCTTCCTATTATTGTAAAAAAACGTAAATATTTTTAAGCTGTAACATTTTGATTTAGTTATTATTAGGCTATAAATAACAAAGTTATATGTACATACAAAGGATGATTTTTACATGGATGAGATAAGGCTTACTGTGTTATCTTAAAGCATAATATTCAAAGTTTTCTAAATTTAACTGTTTTTTTAAGCTTTTTTTAATTGATTTAAATAGTGCGACCAAGTTTAATAACATCAGCTACCAAGTTATTTGATGTTAGGGCTTTTTCCATTTATGTTGTGATAAGGGGCATTATTAACAAACTAGCATCTGGCTCAAGATTTAGCAGTAATTAATAATCATGTGGTGAGGAATTATTGAATTAAACTCCTTTCCTTTACAAGACATTGTTATGATTAAATGTCTAACTTTTTAAAATTGGAGCATGGATAACTTTGTAAGTCAAACCACATTTTTTTTACTTATTTACAATGAAAAACCATAAGTTACACTAATGTAGACAACTGGACATTCTACTTTTGTAAACTTTTTAATTATTCTACTAGGTATATTGGGTGATTAATATGTTGTTCTCTTATGCCATAATTTTTTACAATTAATATTCTGTTGATATTGAAAACAAGTTCCTTTTGAATCAAAGAAATAATCTTATCATTTCCAGTAAAGCCTATTCTTCTTTTGAGTTCTTTATTGATTGTTTTACCTTTGGAGTCAGTTTTACATTCTTTAGCAGTATAAAAGTCACAGAGTTATAGACAACTTGCCGCACTCAACATTTATTGGTCATCAAACCCTATAAAACTTTAGAATGGCATGCAACTCACTTTTTATAATATTGATTATAACTCATAATTCAGAAAATTCTGTATCTGCAGCAGTTGATTCTTTAGCCCTAATACTTATTATTTAATATTGCCTACAGACTTCTATATGATATTTAGAAATAAATTGTGCTTAATGAATTTAGTCCTAAGGTTACATCTAATTTATAACTAATACCATAAAGACTATTCACATAATATTTGTGCGGGACATTTTAATTGTAAAATAACACCAAACATTTGGGAATAAATCAAAATACAAACTGAAATTTGTACCTCTCAACATATTTATGATAAAAATCATTTAAAATCATACTGTAGTATGTTCTTAGTACAGTCAGTTCTAGAATCATGTATTTGTCATTACAACAATGATCCCACTTGCCAATAGTTAACACGTTTACTGCTGGAAATGCACTTGTGCGTCAAGATGAGCTAGTGCGATGTGCGGCCTACCTCAATCATAGTATTGAGGTCTCTACTATACTAGTTAGAACTATAAGAGATAGAGGGGTTAATGTTGCTTTGATTCAGGAATCGTGGAATTGGGATAACTGTATTCAGGTTCTTAACATTCCTACATATAAGCTCTATGGGGGATCGGGTGGGCTGAAACCGCGGGCAGCCATTTTGGTTGCAGGAGTAGATAGTTGGCTCATACCGGAATTCTGTGGGGGAGATGTGGTTGCAGTGGAAATTAAACTGCAAGAGGACAATGGCGTAAGGAGGAAACTGGTGGTTGCATCGGTATACCTCCCATACGATAGGACGATCCTCCCACCATCAAGAGAGATGGTGGCGTTGGTGGATTACTGCTGGAGTGGGAACCTTGAGCTAGTGGTCGCCTGCGACTCCAACTCTCACAACGAGGTTTGGTGAAGCAGTGACACGAACGAGAGGGGCCTTGCTCTTGCAGAATACCTGGGAGGGACCGACCTTTTGGTACTCAATAAGGGTAATCTCCCAACCTTTTTCAACATCATTAGGAGGGAGGTTATAGATAGACATAACTATGGCCTCAGCCTCAATGTTTCATGACATTAGGGACTGGGAAGTTTCGCAGGAACCCTCGTTGTCGGACCACAGACACATCTGCCTTGTGCTTGAGGGCCAGACAACACTGAGGGTGTACAGGAATCCCAGACAGACAGACTGGGCCTCCTATTCGGTGGAACTGTCTGACAGACTGGATCTGATTCCTACAGGCCAGATTCGATCTGGACAGGACCTTGAGTAGAGGGTGGCACTTCTTACGGAGGCTGTAATCACCTCTTATGAGAACAACTGCCCTTTGATTACACAAAGGGAGGCTCGAAGCCGGAGATGGACTCAAGAATTAGAGGTCCATCGAAGGAGAACCAGAAGGCTTCTCGGCAAGGCCAACAGATTCGGTAGTGATGCTGACTGGCTGGCCTACCGGGAGTTCCAAAGAAACTACAGACGAGAGGGTCGCAGATTCTGCAGGAAATCCTGGAGAGACTTTTGTACCTCTATAGAGACGACCTCAGCGATGTCTAGGCTCCACAAATGGTTGGCTAAGGACCCTGGGGGAGGACTGGGACCCCTCATTAAAGAGGATGGGGAGTGGACCAGATCAGAAGAAGAGACTTTGCAGCTTTTATTTGAGACTGACTTTCCGGGATCCGTCGAGGAACAGCGGCGAGCCCCCCCACTTTGGTGAGGCGGGCTTGCACCGGGACTGGAGTGAGGCAAAGAAGGTTGTCACAGAGCAAAAGATTAAGTAGGTAGTTGAGTGCTTCGCCCCCTTCAAGAGTGCTGGGCTGGATTGCATCCTGCTTGTGCTCTTGCAGAGAGGCCTGGAGTCGCTCCTACCCCACCTGACCACAATATGTAGGGCTTCCCTGGCCTTGGGTTCTATCCCAAGGCTGTGGAGGACCGCAAAAGTGGTCTATATATCCCCAAATCTAGAAGGGATACACATTCCAGGCCTAAAGATTTCAGACCGATCAGCCTAATGCCTTTTCTATTAAAGACATTGGAGAGGTTGGTCAATTGGCATATGAGGGACGGGGTATTGAGAGATAACCCGCTCCATACAAATCAACACGCATACATGGCTGGGAGATCTGCTGAGTCGGCTCTTCATAGACTCGTCATGAAAGTAGAGGAGACGATTCGGCAGAAGGAGCTAGCCATGGGTGTCTTCACGGACATAGAGGGGGCAGTTCAACAATGTCTCCCTGCAGTCTATGATAGCTGCTGTCGTTAGGACGGGCGTCGAGGGCATCATTGCCAAATGGATTGAAGCCTACCTACGCAGCAGAATGGTTAAGGCAACATTGAATGTAGCGTCGGTTCAGGTTGTAGTCGAAAGCGGCTGCCCCCAATGGGGTGTCCTTTCCCCTCTCCTGTGGTCCCTGGTGGTTGATGACCTACTATGGGCGCTGAACGGGATAGGGGTATATGCTCAGACTTACGCGGACGATGTGTGTATACTGGGCGATGGTAAGTTTGCCAGCACGGTGTCGGACATCGTCCAGGTCGCCTTGAGATACCTAGAAAGGTGGTGTAGGGAAAGGGGCTATCTGTTAATCCTAACAAGACAGAACTTGTACTCTTCACTAGGAAGAAGAGGCTAGATGGCCTATACATGCCCACTATGGGAAATATGGTGCTAAGAGCTACAGGGTCGGTTAAGAATTTTGGAGGTTATCCTGGATGCTAAACTGAACTGGCTCAAGCACCTTCAGGAGTAAGCAAGGAAGTTCAGAATGGCTTTCTGGGCTTGTCAGAGGGCCATTGGGACAATGTGGGGCCTTAAACCAAAGATGGTTTACTGGCTATACACGAGTGTACTTCGGCCCTCCTTATGTTATGTAGCAGTTGTCTGGTGGCCGGCCATGGCACAGAACAATGCAAGGCTAACATTAGACAGATGTCAGAGAATGGCGTGCCTGGGAATTACAGGCGCAATCAGAACAACCCCATTGGCGGCGATGGAGGTCCTCACTGGGCTCCGCCCAATGGACCTGTTTGTAAAAGGGGAACTTGTAAAGCGACCTTTAGAACAAGGACGACTGGTGGCTGGTTGCCTGGCCAACCAGGACTCCATAGGGAAATATTATCTAGGGACATTGGTCTGGACCCGTTGCTTTCGATGGGAACAGACTCAATGATACCTAGATATAGAATTGATAGGCGGGTCAGGGCCTTCCTTCCAAGTAGAGATAAGTGGATAGGGAGTACCGAGCCTGCACAAGTCAAAGGAAGCGTCTGGTTTACGGACGGCTCACTTACAGAAGGTGGCGCGGGCGCTGGGGTGTACGGGAGGGGGGCACGGAAAGTTCTGTCTGTACCTCTGGGGACCCACGCTACCGTCTTCCAGGCGGAGGTGATGGCTATCATGACAGCCACACAAGAAGAAATGCGTCTAGGTGGCTTCGGAGGAGTAGTTTTCATCTGCTCGGACAGCCAGTCGGCGATAAAGGCGATCATAGCACCATGTACCAGCTCTAAGTTGGTATGAGAGTGCCAGGGGATCCTGGAGACTCTTTGCCAGCGTAAACAGGTGAGACTCATATGGGTCCCTGGGCATGCTGGTATTGATGGAAATGAGAGAGCCGATGCACTGGCTAGGAGAGGGGCAAAGTGCCCTCTGCTGGGGCCGGAGCCGGCACCTGGTATTCCTTTTCAAAAGGTAAAAAGAAGAATTGACAGGTGGACCTCCGATGAACACAATGGCAGATGGAGGACCGAGTCCGGACTCAGGCAGTCTCGTGCACTTATCCAAGGACCGGATCGCAGGTACAGCAGAGATCTGCTGAGCTGTAACCAGGCCAAGGTGAGGGCGGTTACGGGAATGCTGACCGGACATAATCTTCTTCACAGACATATGAAGATAATGGACCTAACAGAGGACTCCACATGTAGGCTCTTTTTTTTCTAATTTAAACGTGCATACCATATTTACAACCATTTTTTAAAATTTTTCTCTCATTACCATTTTAAACTGAATAAAGACCAATAATTTCACTAACCATACTTAACCCTGGAATGGTATACTATTGTGAATTTTACGAAAGGGTTTGTATTTTTTGCTGGGGTTGTTTTCTTTTGGCCCGGACTGTACTGACCTTCCAGTTAAGTTATTAATAGCCTCGCTGAAGGTCAGTCACACATCGGAAACGGTTATTGACAGTCGCATATATCCTCAGGAGGTGGTATGTCGTGATTTATACGAATGTATACTCATAGTGTAATTTTTTCATAACTGTAGTGTGTGTTGTTTTTACGTGTTGTTTTATAATATATAATATATTTATATTTTTTAAAGCAATAAATTTATTTCTAAGTTTTATAATACTATTTAACTCTTTTACTTTCAAATGGCACTACATTCTTCCGAAATTGGAAGGATCCTATATGAAAGTGATAATGAATCTGATGATAGTGGCAGTGAAATTGAAGATGACATTTTGGCATACTCTGGAAGTGATTCTTATGAGCCCTCAAGTGAAGAAGAATGCACATCAGAAGAGGAAAATCAGACTTCAAAAAGGAGGGGAAAAAATGAACCACGTCAGCAAAGAACATGTCTTAATAAAACAGTTGGATTATGCAACAGTATTCAAGGCGTCCTTTTCACAATGGGCGTTGAAGGAGATATGTAAACATTACAATTACATAAATAATAATTCAACGTATAATATAAGTACAATAAATATAGCTGTTGTTTCGTATGTAGCAGTGCAGCTGCAGATTGTAGGCCCACTTTACCAAGAAAAAAGAAGACAGTTTTTCATCATAGAAAATCTCTGCAATCCTTGAGAATAATTGCTGTATATATTTTTATTTAGGTTAATTGTATTATGTAAACATCATTTAGTGTGTTTTTTTTATTTCATTACATTGTTTTATTATAGTTTAATTTTTTTTAATATTTGCTGCACTAAAAAAAACTCATATTTTTTGTCAATATAAAAACATTTATACGTTTATAAAAAAGTAGAAAATAAAATGAAGCTTAATTTTTTCTAACTTTAATTAACATATAACTGAATGACTAAGTGAATTAATTGTCATATCTACATATATGTATTAATAAATAATTTTTAAAAGCAAAGTCGTAAAAATTACTACAGTATACCAATAACGTTTCTCCATAGTAGTATACCATTCCAGGGTTAAAAAATTTTCATTTTATACAAATATCTGAAGTGCTGCATTTTGCTTACCTAGCAACATACAGACTAATTATTGAAATCTGTAAAGCAGTTTTTCTGAAATAAAACTGTGATTGTTGATTTTCCTCTGCAATGTTCTAACAGTTTCAAAATATAAATATAGAGCTCACTGTCAGATAAATACGAGTTTTCGTCAGAAGAAGTTATATCAGCAATGAATTCGTCATCTACATCAACATTGTTTTGGCCTAACCTACTAGTGCTAGCAACTGATGTATCAGGATCATTTACGTTTTCTAATAACGTTAGCAAAAGTCTTTTGTCTTCTACTGGAATAAGTATATCGTCACTCATTGTAATAAATTTCTAAGTAGACAAAAAGTAATTATTGTTCACAAACTAGATAAACAAAACACAAACAAACATTATAACTATACACTACATTTGCGGGAAAGACGAACTCAGTTGCACTGATTACTGACATAATCTAATGTTTACTGCAATCAGCTGCGCAATTTTACGAAAGAAACGTGTGACACTGACGACGGCGGTTATTGTCGATTCGTCTGGTATGACTTCGGTGGGAGATTGATGAAAAATAGTGATGAAAATATGGTGCATCTCTCACAGCGACACTGTTATTTTTCGCACTAGCATAGCATGTCATTCACAGCGACTTCCGGCACTATAAGGGTTAATATGTTTTGTATATAATTGTACCCTGCAGTGCTGCAGGGGACCTGTGGTGGGAGAAGTAAACATTCTCTCTCCTCTACGTGCCACTTACTTTGAGTTTATTACTACCGTTCAGTACAACTCTATGGCTGATGATTCACTATACTCAATCAAAGAACTCTTCAGCATAAAAAATAATATCCAATAATGAAAACAAACTTAAATAAAGAGAAATAGAACAACAAATCACAATTTCAATTTAAGATACATCAAGAAAAAAAAAGAAGAAAAAAAGAAAAAATATTCAAAGATGCAACCATTGAACTACATTGGCTCTGTGATATTTGCCTATGGTTATTTATATTATATACAATTGTAAATAAATTTCTTTCTTTGCTATGGTTTGATCTAAAGCTATGAGGAACTTGGATCTTGTTATATCGATTACTAGATAAGACAAGCACAACATATTAAATAATGATATACAAGTTATTTATTCCTCTTAACCCTAGAAGTGCCGATCAGTCACATTGTGACCGATAGAGGCCATTCGCCAAGTGCCATCGGCCTATTTTCGGTTATAGTTAATACATCATGCGTTGGAACTATGTTTGTTATATATATATAATTTTAAAGCTTAGATTCCAGTGTTTAATTTGGCATACTATGAGCCACTCTATTCTTTTATTTGTATATCAATTTACATTAGTACAGCATTTATTGGCTCATATTTATCGCTACCGTTTATGTAACAAACTTTTATACATGGACATTACAACTCCCAATATAGAAGGTAAGCCCAATAAACTTTATATTTTTGTAAAGTATATTAGATGAGCTGCAATATGTACCTATATTTTACTTTATTTTTTTATTATATTTCATATATCTTCATACAGCAAAAAGATAGGAAAAACATTTTTTTCATAAACTACAAATAAAAATAATTATAAAAATTTTACAACCTAATAAAAAAGAATTGAAAATTGTATTATTGTGTTGGATGAGTAATTTTGAAGGCAATAGTATACAATATCTCATATTTACAAACAAAATTTTTTATGATTTTTTTTTTATAAATTACAATGTAAATAGCATTAAAATACCTAGCAGCATAAACCTAGATCATTAATTAGCACCTGTAGGGTTAACCCAATACATAAGGTACTCAACCAAAATTCTCAATATCCAATAAAATCGGGTGCCTGGCCTCTAGGCTGGCCTTCTTTCTTGCATAAATATATGTAATATTTTGATTCATTTTCCTATTGTAGCCAATTTGTTCTACTATTTGTAGGCCTAATTTCATTATTTTTTTCCTTTTTAGTCATTGTTCTTATTATCATTGGGCATAATATGAAGCCTGCGCTGCGAATATTATACAAATATTTGCTGCAAAAGTAAGTTTTCCGCTAAAATCACATCAGTATAAAAAATGACAAAATCAATAATTACCTAAATAACAAAGAAACTTAATAATGAAAACTAATATTTGCTAAAAGTAATAAATTTTCAATTTTTCAACATTCTAGTGGTCGCGCGCCTGACCATGACGTGATTGGTTGCGTGGGGTAATTTCTTACCCTATATTAAAATTTCCTTAAATTTTTTATTTTAAAATGCTCTGTTGCATAAATTTAAGTAAAATAGGGTAATGACTCCAGTGATTGACACATATCCAGTAATAGACACAGATTCAGTAATTGACAAATTGCCTTTAGCTACTATGTCATAAATAAAAGAAGGGTCAGAATACCCTCAAATAAATATCTTATGATAGCTTTTTTTCTGTTAAAAACTCTCTGTTTCTTTTTCTTTATTTCCAGCTCTAAGTTTGGAGGAAGTTTGTTAAAAGTTTCATCATCACCTTTTCGATGTTTTCTTAGGGAAAAAATAAGAAGTAAACGTTTACGAAACAATATTTTACTTCAATATTAATAATTATATTGATATCTTGAAAAGTGTTTTGAAATCAGCATAAAATTGTTTATAAAGCCCTAATATTAGAATAACCTAACTTAAAATAGTTTTGGAGGGAAACAAGGTGTCAAACACTATACCAATTATTGCAATGCTAACCAGTGATTGACAGCACTGTCAATTATTAGAACTACATTAATCTAGTAAATGACACAAGCTAAATCCCACTGACAAGTTTTGTTAACTAGCCTAATTTACTTATTTATTCATTCTCAATGGTTAACATTTGGTAATATAAAATTGTATGTAATTGATAACTTGCTAAGTGACTAGTACAGTTACTAAGTCATATTACAACATAAAATGTGTTAACAACACATGATTGGAGCTATGCAATTGCCTACTGTATTCATGTCGCCTAATTCAATGTTCTGTATTCTCTCACATAATGGTGGGGGCTATATATCTCCAAAAACAAACCGCAATGGTGTTCCTTCACCATTTATCCCTCCAGTGCACACTCAACGGAGTGAGAGTTAGCATTTTTCCAAAAAATCAATATTATGTAAAAACTAATCATTTCTAATGGCTGTGGTTCCTAGTACCTTATCCCATATCCTTAATAAATACATTAATTAGTTAAGAATAAAAATGTACACTATTCAATGGCGTCAATGAGAGCATAAACATGGTCGCACACTGCAAATTGCGCTGCTAGACAATGTATTAGCAGACATACAGTCCGCACGCATTACTCCGTGCTCTGGAATGGCGAGGCCACCCCAATGGTTTTTAGTAGCAGACTCTCAGTCCATGCATGTAAACTGGAGTTACAGTTTACCACGTGTGTACTGGAAGGTTAAAAGAGCTTTTTTCTGGCCAGGAGCTCTGGAGAAAAAGGAAAATAAAAGAAGAAAATCTATCAAACTCCCTTCTGTAGCCTCTTCAAAGGACTGGCTTGAATATGAAATAAATATAATCAATTTGAAAAAAAAGCAGAGGAAAAAAGAAACAAGAACGAAAAGTAGCTAGAGAAAACTAGAAATACGAGCAGTGAATACAGTCAGAAACATAAAGCAATAGTTGTTGAAGACATGGAAGAAGACTGGCAGTGCAAGGTCTGCTGGAAAAGGATTCGTCAGAGCTCATACTGAAGAGAAAATACAAATGGGTTGGGTGTGACAAATGTAATTTTCAGTTCCATTAAAATGTCTACCAACAAAATATCTTGACGCTTTTGGACTGGATGAAAGTGATGACGATGACGACGAACTGGCATTCTTTGTCATCTGTATGCCAAATATATTGAACAGACAATGAAGAATTCAAACTTTTACTTAATTGCTAATTGGCCTACTTTTAATTGAAAATATATTATTCTTCTCTTTAAGTTTACATTGTTTTTTAATACAAAATTGTAATTTTATATTACCAACCATTTTGCCTATATGATTGCTTGCATTTGTATTTTTTCAAGAATTTGGGGACTGCGACCACCTCTTACTCACTTGTGATCTGCAGCAAAATTTATATTAATTGTTTGAATTTGTTATTCATTGATAAATAATTAAACTAAGCCCAGTTGGGATGACAAAAATCACCTGTATCTGTGTTGTTAATTACTGGAATCCACCATGTCAATCACCACCAAAAGTCTCAATTACTGGGAAAAATGTATTTCTTTTGTTAAACTTTTTAACAATTTTACTTACTTTAGCAGTACACCAAAGTTATTATTTCTACAAAATCTGCAGTTTTGTAGGTAGACACCTGGACCAATTTCATTCAAATTAAATAGAATAGAAAAAAAAAAATAAAATTAATCTGAAACTTTTCTTAACATGTCAATTATTGGAGGGGGTCATTACTCTACTAATTATTTACATCATCCACACATTATATTGTATTCAACAATTTTCACAATTGATGTAAGGTTTGATAAATAATAAATTCAAAATATTTTAATATAAGAAGTTTTCTATTTGAGTACACAATTATCAATAATAGTATAACAAATTCAAAACCTAGACAAAAGCCAATTAGCAATAAAGTTTGTATTATTGTTATAAAATTGGTTTATAACAATAATACTGTCAAGTTCTCTTGACAGTATCTTATTTATATCATTTTTCACAAATATTCTTTAGATGATTGTGGCACTCCGTTATGGCATTTTTCACAGGTTTTTGTTTTTTTCTGTCGGCTGCTCTAGGGCAAATAATACGACTTCCACTTGGATTCCCTCTCTGTTGATCTATTGGCTGTTCCTCATCGTCAATGCCTAAGAAAGTTTATAGGCCGGTTTTCACATAGGGTACCGTGCTCCTACTGTGCTCCTACCGTGTCGTGTCATGTTGAATCGAAAAATGGTCTATTGCATTTATTTTATATGGGAAAGCAGTTTGCAATTTTCACCTGACCTACCGTGCTCCCACCGTGCTCATGTCGTGCTGTTTCCTATAGCTCTGTGGAGCGATCGGCGACAATGACCGGTAGGCAGTCGGTAGGCGGTCTGAGCACAACAGGCGCACGGTAGGTCAGGTGAAAATGCCTTACATGTCGCCCTACGTCGCCGCATCGGCGCCCTACCCCAGCTTTTCCTAGTTCGGGTGTTCCCGAGCTCCTACGACGATTGCCGATCGATTGACTTGTTCGACTTCTTTCTTTGTTTTAAAGTAATTTTTAATTGTATCTATACACTAATGTTTGAATTAAGGTTTTCTTTTTATATTAAATATCCTTAATTTAACAATTTCAAAGTTAATATACATTAGGCATTTACAAATTAAAGTGCCTTTGTTAATAGTAGGGTGAATAGTTTGTTAAGTTCATTACAAATTACAAAATAAACAATTTAAGAACCCCCTCCAGAAAAAAAAATAATAAAATAAAAAATATAAAAATGTACTAAAATAATTTGCCTACTACACTGCGCCAGTGTTCACAAAGCTTGTGAACACGAGTGTAATGTAGTAGCCTATACACGTGTGCATACTACACTAGCCGTATGAACACGAGTGTAATGTAGTAGCCTATACACGCGTGCACGAGTATAATGTAGTGGCCTATACACACGTGCATAGTACACTGACCATGTGAGCAGTGAGCATGGGTGCAGTGTGGTAGGCTTATCACTGCTTTGTTATTTTTTTTTGTTTTTGTTTTTTTAAATATTTTTGCTTTGTTTGTTGTGGGTTTAACAAACTATTCTGTCAACTTTATTTATTTTATGAACTGTAAAATTAGAAAAACAATCAACCAATTATGTACAAGCTTGTGAACTTTAAAATTTGTAAACAATTCTTGCTATATTCCAAGTGAGGAAAGACTGAAGAACGACAGGCGCACGGTAGGAGCACGACAGTAGCCGGGTCCCTACTGCCGAAAACGCGCGACATGGACACGGTAGGAGCACAGTAGGAGCACAGTAGGAGCACGGTACCCTATGTGAAAACCGGCCTTAAATCTGCTGTTCAGTTGCTTAGGTATATTTTCAAAACTTATCCAACAATGAACAACAGGTTTTATCAACTATATGGTCAATGTTGACTAATATTCTCTTCTGGCAACATTTTTCATCATTGTTATTAGCCCTATAAATACTTATTGCATTTACACCACCAACATTCATAAGACGAAAAAAAGCACCAAGGGCCATTTCCTGGAGTTTCTACTGGTGCTATACTATACTATACACATTTTATCTAGAATATATATTCACTCCAAACTTGGATTCATTATAAGCTGTTATTATTACCGGTTTTTTTCTTCGTTGGTACTTGGGTCTATTTCACCATAGTTGTTGCATAGTTCATTGAGCGATTACAACCTTACATAGTTTATGCACATATGAAACCAATGTTGCCTTCCTTCACTTGATATCCAAAAAAGCTACTGAATCTTTCTCTTTCTTTAAATCAGCTAAAGAATTTGAGGGAACTTCACTCCTGTTACCTCTCATTGTATTTACTGTAAGCTATACACAAAATACTATAACTCGGTAAAAAATGGTTGTTTGAAAAAACATTGGCACAGTTGGTCACATGGGGAATAACTTATCCCAAGTACGACAGTTTTTCAAATGATCAAAATAGGCAGCCATTAAGGTTGAAACTGCACTGATTGCGTCCAAGATAGTCAAAAAGACGGTACTGAATTGCTCAAGTTCAAGAGTATTGCCAACTGTCCAGAGCAACAGAAATAATGACGCCTGGGGGTAAAAAATTACCCCGCACGACCACTGGAGTGTTAACCCTCCGTTTGATGACTATATCACTTATAAATGATAAGCGATTTTTGGGCAATTTACATAGTTCATCTCAAACATTTTTTACATATCTTTAGAATAGTTGCAATATGACTTATTATATGTCGTTTTTATTGCAAAAACATGCTCTATCAATTAATAAAATAATATTTGACTTACCAAAATTTTTAAAAATTTGATGGCTTGAAAATTGAAGTCTTGAAAAAAATGTTTTTATATTTTTTCTGTTTGATGCCACAAAAGTTTATCAAAACATTGTTCAATAAAAAATCTAAAATATAGAAAATGTTCCAAATTTGGTTTACAATAGAAATAATATCATATACACACAATTTATAACAATATATAACACTCAGGAGTTGAAAACTGTATACTTTTTATGGAGTTGAAAAACGTATGCAAATTTATACTATTATAACATTTCATCAGTTTTATAGATATTAATCAAAGAAACTACGCAAAAAATCAAACTATTCATGTAAAAAACACTAGTCCACAAATATTATATAATAAAAAAATGTTAATAGTATAGAAATTTTTATTTAGGCCTACAATACTTTATATACACGTGTGCCTACTTTATATACCACCCACCCGCCCACCCATACACGTACAGTGGTATTGACCCAACCACCCACCCATACACGTACAGTGGTATTGACCCACCCGCCCACCCATACACGAACAGCGTTATTGACCCACCCGCCCACCCATACACGTACAGTGTTATTGACCCAACCACCCACCCATACACGTACAGGTGAGTGGGTGG
The DNA here is from genome assembly GCA_035578905.1 of Stictocephala bisonia. Lineage (NCBI taxonomy): Eukaryota > Metazoa > Arthropoda > Insecta > Hemiptera > Membracidae > Stictocephala > Stictocephala bisonia. The sequence continues at coordinate 768,126 of JAQJVL010000358.1, forward strand.
GTCAATACCCATACACGTACTGTGGTACTGACACACCCATACATGTCCATTGGCACTGACCCACCTACCCATCCATACACGTACATTGTCACTGATCCACACCTGCCCGCCCATATACGAACAGTGGTACTGACCCACCCACTCACCCAAACACCTACAGTGGTACTGACCCACCCATTCACCCATACACATACATGGGTACTGATCCACCCACCCGCCCACCCATACATGTACAGTGGTGTTTATACCACTGTACATGTATGGGTGGGCGGGTGGGTCAATGCAAATATACGTGTATGGGTGGGTGGGTGGGTCAATGCAAATGTACATGTATGGGTGGGTCAATGCCGATGTACGTGTATGGGTGGGCGGGTGGGTTAATGCTACCGTATGTGTATGGTTGAGTGGGTGGGTCATTAGCACTCTACGTGCATAGGTGTGTGAGTGGGTTATTACCAATGTACGTGCATGGGTGGCCGGGTGGGTCATTACCACCGCACTTGTAGGGGTTGGTGGGTGGGTCATTACCACTGTACGTGTATGGGCAGGTGGGTGTGTCAATACCACGCTGTACGTGTATGAGTGGGCGGGTGGGTCAATACCACTGTAGTGTATGGGTGGGTGGGTGGGTATATTTGTAACATTTATATATATTTGTTGTATTAATACGAAATGATGTCTCTTATCATTTCTCCCAACCCTCTCAGTAATGCCTTATTTGTCACCCTATCTTCTCAAATTACACCTTATATACTTCTCCACTGCATCTAGTCTCCTGATACCCTTCTTATCTTAGTGTCTGTTTGGTTTATTTAAAAACTCACGCTAGATGTAACATTTTAATAGTCTCTTTCTTAGTTATTTTTCTAGTTAACTTTTCTTCTGATTGAATGTTTCCTTTTCCAGAAATATTCTTTGTCTAATCACATACATTTTGTGAAGTAGGCGTCCGGGATACGTTTTGACAGGCACCCCACCAACCTAACGTAGTTCTTGACAGGCCCCCCACCCAACTAACGTTGGTCGTGACAGACCCTCTTAAACACCTTATGTACATCTCGACACCCACCTAACATACGTCTTGATAGGGCCTACCACCCACCTAACATACGTCTTGATAGGGCCTACCACCCACCTAACATACGTCTTGATAGGGCCTACCACCCACCTAATGTACATCTTGACATTCATTCGTTCTTAACAGATACCTTACCCACCTCATGTACTTTTTAACACCCACCTAACGTACGTATTGATAAGGCCTTCTACTCACCAAACCTACGTCTTGCAGATACTCCCACCTACCCAACATATATCTTATCAGGTCCTCCTACCCACCTGACGAACCTCTTGACATTGTTGTTGACATTGAATTGTTTTAAAACAATTCAAAATACACTTAGTACTACTGCCGCCGCTACTGTCAGAGCGCTGGCGCCAATCAGCTGTCAAACTATATTCCCAATATTCTCAAAAAGGTCAAAAAAGTTGAAATCCAATATATCCATGGAAACCCTATTATTTCCTCTTTAGTACAATATCAAATACGAGATTATCGCTAGCGCCGTTTTTGTGTAAATTACGAAAATCGAATATATCGCACAGTGCGATATCATCATTTATAATTGACCCAATATATCGCACCATGCGATAGTCATCAAACGGAGAGTTAAGTACAATAGGCCTACCAGTTTTTGGCAGTATAAAAACTTTTCCTCTTAACATAAAGAATCGAAATTCGAAGGGATGATAAAAATATAAAGACTAATGAGGCGTCAAAAAGTGCATAAAAACAATCTATAAGTAAATACAATTGTCTATTTTACAAATAGGCCTTAATCTTGTTTTTTGTTGTTCTATCTCTCATTGCAGCAAATGTTAGGAAAGTGCTAGTCATTAACCTTTTCCATACCAGGCGTGCGCATTTGCGCACCAGCGGTATTGCCGCGAAATACCGACGTGCGCGCACGCCAGCGATCACTGTAAGTGCAGACGCGTGCGCAAAAAAGCACGTCAACATTAAGTAATATTCTGGCTTTTAATGTTTACCAAAACCTCCAAACTCCGTATACTTTTGTTCTAGACATTATGGGGAACGATGTAACATACATTTTGTTACTCTTTGCAACTGATTGTACAACCTGTGACTTGGTTATTTATGACGTCTGCTCAGCTCGACTCAGCTGACAGCTCAACGCCATGACAGTCTGTTTGTTGTTGTTTAGTAAATAAAAGTGTCTGAAAACTGTAAATATTGTATATAAATAATTGTAATTCATCTCATGTTTTTATTTTTTGTGTTTTTATGAAGAAAAATATTATAAATAATAGAATAGATGTGAAAATTATATGAAAGTGCTGTAACATTAAATTTTGACAATTTTCAAAGAAATACACTGAATCAATTGCAGTTCGATATCGACTCTACTTTTTGTGGTAAGTTGTTGAAATTTGCTGTATTTTCTCATAAATACATTGCCAACAACCTAATATAGTATATATGGTGCTATTGAGTTATATAAAAATAGATATCTTTGTTCAAAATAAAAAAATATTTACATATAAAAAAAATATATATTTTTGATTTTTATATATTTTATTTTTGTAATTAAAACATTTAACATCATGTAGATGGAAAGAGGAACTAATTCTAAAGAAACTAGTATTTTTTTCATTTATTTCTCACAGTAAATAAAGGTTAAATTTTTTTTTAAAAGCATCAACGATTTTGCTATAAATGCATTGGTATTTCTCACATATACCACCAAAACTTAGCTGGTATTTTTCACATGACCCCCAAAAATGGGTCTGGTATGGAAAGGGTTAAGCAAGCAAGTTGCCTGCACATATGTAGACTATAGTCAAGTTTTAAAACTAAGACAAAATTTATACCAATTTAAAAAATAGGTATCCTTTGTTTGGATTAGTAGTACCTCAGATTGTAGATAAAAATAAAATTAATTTATATTTAAAATATTAATAAATAAAATAATTATTAAATACTGATACCTTTTTAACAGTTATGACACCAACAAAAACTTGTGAATGGCATAAGAAATTTGCGTTTTGTTCAAAGTAGAAAGAAATAAAACAAAACAAAAAGATACAACAAATACAAATCGTAAGATTCACATTCACTTTCTCCTTTTACATGAACACTGAACACAAACTCATCAAATCAACAGTCATCAAAAGTTTTCAGTCTTGTTTTAAACTGAAACTAGCCAACTAGCCTATTTGAACCATTTAAGAGGTTTTGAAAGTCTCCATGCCGCCACAAAACGGGTTTTTGTTGATAGTGACAGTTGCATTTTTTTTCTTTGAGTTTATAATACTCTACTTTAAATAGCTCAACAACGAGTTAATTATTAATGTCACTTTGATATAGGTAGATTCAGAATGTAAATACATTAGAACATGTGAAATATACATAACTTTAACTAAATATACAACGAGAACATATATGGTTAAAAGAAATATGTACAAGACTTGTGGCCGGTTTCACCCAAGTTTCCTATACAACAAGTTATCTATCTACCAACCAACCAACCAACTGATGATCTGGGGTTTGTTGGCCCCTGTGGTCAAACGCAGGTTTGGCCAAGGCCATTTGCTGCAGTAGCTCTGTTTTTAATTCACGTACTGCTCCTGTTCAGATAGTCACAGTTAATTTAATTTTGTGTTTTTTTTTATTTTTATTTTTTTTTTACATCCCACTCTAAGTGGTCGAAGCTAAGGTGAGGAAGTCATGACAAAATCCTAAGAGGGTGTTCACAGGCCCTTTAGAACAATAAAATTTGTTTAGCAGCTCGCTAGTAAAACTAAGTTACAACCCATGAAGGGCGAAATTAAAATTTGTTGGTCTTGCACAATTTCCTAAGGGGGTGCTCCCAGGCCCCAGGCAAACAATGGCTAGTAGGCCGGAGGGGCCTACTAGCGGAGTCAGTTATCTATCTCATTCTCAATGGTCTATATAAGCCGAGTGGTGACGTCAGAGGGAGACCTCCAACCACAGAGTAAGTGTATTACTTACTCTGTGCCTCTAACACAGTGGGCTGAACGATTAAAACTACATACTAAAAACCATTACTGTATTGGTCTTAAGATTATTTTAGAATTATTTAATTTTACGGGATTTCAATATTAATTTAAAGAAGCAAATTATGTTTTTTCATGGGTTGCTGAAAATACCTACTTAGTAAATACTAAATAAAAGCCATTTACCAACATCGCGAATTCTCCAAACTATACGCCCAATTTACTTGACTTTTTTTACATACATCTTGCCCCCTAGAGGCTCAATTAGAAAGGATTTTCCTCTACGACCTTAGAACTTCGTCCTACTCACGGCAACTAAAACATACGGTATCACGCGCATATTATCCCACTACTTTCCACTCAGCATGACATCACATGGGCGAAGTGGCAGCTTTACGGACATGTTGGGAATAGGTTTACCGGACAATTCTGTTTGTTATAATTTATTGTTTAAGAAGTTTTAATTTGACTTAAATTTAAAATGTTTAATTCGGAATAAGGCAGGCATTTTTTGTAATTTGAATATTTAATTATTTTATATTTCATGAATGACAAAAATACTAAAATTACGTTTTAAATACCTTACATTATAGCAGAAATCTTCCAAGGGATTATGAGATATAGCTAACCTTTTAAGCTGAATTAAGATAATTCTCGGGAAACAATTTATTTTATCACTAAACATTTTATGTAACGTTTGTCATTTATGAGTACTATTTTATTTAATTTTCTTGATATATGTAAAAATTAATTATAGTAACATGTAGGCCTATATGCAGTTATTCCAAAAATAAACAAATAAAACACTGTAATTTATAACTTGTGTAATAGAGCATGTTAAAATTTGTGTGTTTGTATATGCGATTTTTATTGGATTTATTTGCTGAAACTACAGTTCCAGAGATAAACTCAGCAGCTTTTACAGACATTTTGTCTTTCAGTACCAGCTAGAAGCAGGTGGATTATTGTCAATTTATGAGTATATTTTAGGTTTCCTTCTTCATAATTGAGAAGTTTTAACAGTTCAAAAGACTCCAACATTCAAGGCATTTCTTGTTCTGTTATTATGTGGAATAGGAGTAGTTATTAAATCAGAATGATGAAAAATTAAATTTAGAAGATTTTTTTATGAATTTTTTCTGATGGTAAGAACACCAGTTTCTTTAAAAAGTAAATCGAACGAAAACATTTTTATCTTACTGAAGCCTGCTTTCAAAATAGATCTTGTAATAACAGATAACGGTTATATTACATACTTAAAAGCACCCCCAAGAAAATAATACCCCAAGACATAATACTGTATTCTAAAATGGATTGAACGTATGCAATATTAATATTATTCATTCTGATTTTATTAAACATAAATAAAGCGTCAGCATAGTTCGTACAACTTCTAAAGCCATACCGTCGACTTGAAAGTGAATTTTTTCTTGAAGTAATCAACACGTTCATAGAGAGGCTCACTCTTACTGCCATAGATGTACTCATATGTGTTGATGTGGCTGTTCAAAATATGACACTGTCCAAAGTACTAGAACATATGTGTGTATTAACTATCATATCGTGTAGATTTCGTATCATTTTCATCTCAGAAGTTTAACTTTCAGATTGTTTTAAAGGTATCAGATCTGTCAATTACATAGCATAACAACATTTACAGTTTAGTTTGTCTAGTTAAAAAACTTGATGAATGGTTATTGGAGTGAGTTTAGATTCAAATTTTTTCAAATTCAAATCGTTTATTTGTCAATTAACAATAGTATATTGCATAACAATGGTCAATATAAATACAATAAAACAAAGGTTAAAATTGTGAGGGCTTAAACCTAATTAGAGCTATGTTTATCATACTTAGACATCAAGTATTCACTTACAGAGTAAAATTCCTTTTCAATCAGGAAACATTTTAGTCTTAACCTAAACTTACTAACTACGGTTACTGCTCTCAATTCCAGAGGGAGGCTGTTAAATAATTTAATTGCAGAATAATATAACTGGCTCTCAAAAAATGATGTTCGGTGCTTTGGAAAGGGTAGACGGCTGGATTTTCGGAAATTATGTTGTACAGGTGATTCGGTGGTAAAAATATGCATGTTTTTTTTAATAAAGGTTAAGGTCTCAAGTATGTACAGGCTTGGAAATGTAAGTAAATTGTTTGCACGGGACAGCTCCCTGCATGATTGATTCCTTGCCAATCCCAAAACAATCCTCAGACATTTCTTCTGTAAACGGAAGATGTACAATGTCCTGGTGTTTTCAGAGCCCCAAATTGGAAGTCCATAAGTAAGATGTGGAAATATGCATCCATAATAGCAGGCCAGAAGAACTTCAGTACTGGAAAAACGGGAAAGTCTACGCAGTAAAAAGATACCACTGCACAATTTGCCACAAACTTTGTCCATGTGAAGATGTGATTGTAGAGCCATCTCTAAAATGTTAGGAAATGAGTAGACACTCAAACACATGACTAGCATAGGAGATTCTGGTACTGTTCAGAAGATGCTATTCAAACGAATTTAAACTGATTCATTTTTGTTCAATTTCTAAATTAGATTGAATCAGTGTTCTATCCCAGGAATTCCTAATTTTATCTGTCAAGGAACGATGGACCAAATCAGAATGAATAAACATTTCACACTTCATTCTGATTGGAAAAAGAGGTTAACATGAAATAATTGGAAATTTCTTATTACTGAATCAGAATTTCCCGACTTCCCTATTCACCTATTTTGCCAATGAGAATGATTTGGAAAATTCGTATTGATTCTGATTTGGTCCATTGTTCTTTGACAGATCAATCAGGAGTTCCTGGGACAGAGAACTGATTCAATCTGATTTGTGAAGTGAATCAGTTTGAATAGGATTGTTAAAGTAGGACCTGTTCAGAACTTTACTCTTGTCCCACAATAGCGTCACCGGTGGTATAACGTGAAATCACTGATGGAACTTACCGGCTACTTTTAAGCGACTGCACCGTCGCGACTACTACATTCACAGTGATCTTGTTTTCTTTATCTGCTACTTTTCACTAATCATTATTCACTACCCGAATCAGCTGTAACTAGTGGCGGAGCGTCATTCCCCCTCCACTACAGCTGGACATAAACCATTTTCAACTAGAATTTTTTATTTTATTACATTTTATATATATAAAATGTAATAAAATAAACTTAAACACCTATGAAACCAATTTAAAGATAAGTCTAAGGAAGAAGATATAAGAAGTCACCAAGTTTTATGGTTTTCAGTCAACTATTAACTTTCTGTTTCAGTTGTAGAATATAATCAGTTTAGGAGGTGCAAGTGTTCTTCTTACGAACTGCTGACAAAAGGCGAATTTTACAGTGTAAGTAATAGTGTATTATACAGGTTGTTTAAAACGTTTCATTTCACACTAGCTTAATAATTTCCGAACGATTACAGATAAAACAATAATAAAATTTGGTACATCATTACTGCACCTATAAATCTACTTTTTGAAGTAACTACGATTTTTCTTACATATCAGAGGGACTCGAAAAGAGTCAGGAAACAATCTTAAACTATAGAGCATAGATCTAGTAGTGCATCAAATTTAAGGTATTTATTAGTAGATTTTCGACCACAAAAGGTTCATCCTTAAAAATATGATGTTGGTTTAAAGTTTTAAATAATTACAATGTATGTAGCCTACCGTTCTAGATGGTTTAATATTCTTTACTTGGCAGGTCGAGATGTACATTATTTTAAATGAGTTATCTAGCAGAGATAAATACCTCAAACAGCACTTAAAAATGTTGCTACAGTACTTAATGGCAGATGTTCAAAGAGTTTACTTGGTTATAAACATTTTATTAGTAGCCATCACCTAAGCGCTCTAAGAAATCAAAGAATAAATGCTGCTGTAGGCTCAGTACAGCATTATGCCTGTCTTTAAAAAGTACACTTTGAATGTAGTTATGAACAAGGGTTAAAAATTCAAACAAAGAATTACTCTATAAATTCATTACTGTTCATTAGTAAGACACCGATGTCAAGATATGGGTGAATGAGAGTGATAAGTGTACATGAACGAGTCAGGGCCACATCATTCTGTGGGTCATGTTGCTAAAAGTCACGATGGGCCCCCTCTTACTACCAAAAAGAGAAATTAATTACTATGAGTATATTAATGGCTAGGCTGAAGCATATTGAATATGTATTGATGCATTTGTATTATTATTATGTCCGTGTTCTGATACGTTGAGAACACATCTTACTTGAGATATTGAGAAGCAGAAGATACAACCTGTAGGTAAAAATGAAGTAAGTAACGTAAATACATGTTTATAAAGAAAAAACCTAATGAAGGAAAATCTAATAAGTATTTCACAAAAATTGTTCTTACTAGTAGCTTACTAAAATCAACATAAAATCAAAGCCTAAAATCATGTACACATAAATGGAAGTTATATGTTGCGTTGTAGTTTCTCAGTTCTGATAATTTATTGAAAGAATGAAAGCTACATTTTTCTGGCTTTGATCATTGAGAATTTTACAATAATTATTACATCACTGAAATCAAGGCTTGATGCAAGACGGCGTTCAACTGCTAACACTCCATGTGACGTTATTGAGTCATTGATGAACTTTGTCATATTTTCAATATGCTGCCCAGCTGACTAAATGCCTTTTCTGCAGATGCAACAGAACCTGGTATCGTACAAAAGATTCCTAATGCAATACACACATTTATGAATGTTGGAGTCGCAGAGTGCGGGCACGGCGGGCAGCGTTCTGCTTCTGCACTTGCACTGTCAACAAGGTGTCACGTGTTGTCATGTTCATGCCAGATGGTGGTGGTTATGTTACTCACAACTGTTGCAGATTCAGACACGATTTGTACGCAACGCACTGCATATCTAATAAACCAATTTATATTACTCTAGTACAATATTTTATTGATACACATAAATCTAGTTCTAATGATTTAATTGTTGTTTTCTGTCTTTGGCTTTTTAAAACATTTTTACTTTTAATTTTTTCCCCCATTCTTTCGGGCCCCTTGGCCCAACGGCCCCGTTGTCATAGCAAGGGTAGCACCGGCCATGTAAGAGCCCTAAAACTAGTGAAGTCATTGTTTCTAACTGAGGTCGACTGCTCCTCAGAAAGCGCTATTTATTAATATCCCAATAGCCGGGTAAACTAAAACACCTACAACTTTATGTGGAATCCGAACTACGTAATGTTGAACTGGTTTTCATCTAACTGACAAGCCTGACACTCAGTTCTCTTCCCTACACAACATCTTAACTTGACTACCATCCAACATGGACAAACCAGATTTCTCTTGTAGTGTCCTTGCCGATGGCAACCATTGAGCGAACACCGTGTCGGTATTAAGAGCCAATTAAGAGCCACCGATCATAGAGCCAATCACCTACAATCTCCACAACACTTTGTACCCAAGTAGCTGGGTTAAAGCACTGCGCCACTAAGGCTGACTATTTGGTAAGTAAATGCAACTTTTTTCCAGTAAAATAATTGGACATCTGCCATGGTCACTGTTGTAACAGAAAAATGGTATTTACTTAAAAAATAGATTTTTAGGTACAGTAATGATGTACCAAGTTTTATTGCTTTATCTGTAATCTTTCAGAAATTATTAAGCCGTTGCAGTACTTTATAAACACCCTGTGTAATGATTTAAAATGTCTGCTAAACTTAGATAGTTGAAGAACATGAAGTATCAGTTACTGAGGAAACTCACTTAACTATTATGTCAACTCCTAATAGTGGTCCTTGAGTGCCCATTAACGAATTATGTATTGTTGTAGTCCTACAATATCTGATACTATTTACAGTTCTAACTTATCTTGAAAATATCAATAAACCAATTTTTATCTTTATTAAACAAAAAATGAATTTAAAAAGATTCAACATAAGACTAAGCAAGAAAGATGAACGATCTGAACAAAATTAGCATTTTTATGAGTGAATAAGGTAATAGAGGAGAGCATCAAATCCTTTATCCTCGTACAATATTTTGTGCACAATTTTTTTATTGAAATGAGTGTAAGGAAATTCAGAGAGTTAAATTGTACTTTATTAATCGTTAACATTAGTTTATTAACTAAATAATTACTTAAGCACAAACATAATACATTCAAGCAAAGGTTTGCAATATTAGTTTAACCACTGTGTAGCTTTAGTGGTATGTAGTATGTACAATTATACCACTCTTATATAACAGTAATAATGAATTATACCACAATGAATATATAAATGAAGATGTAATACTTTAATATAACAGGATGCATGTATTTTATAATAATACAAACTCTAAGCTAATATTTACATTGCCAACAATAACATTAAATAAATAACTAATACCTTAATATTAAATGAATATATGGTGAAGGGCAGTAACAACAAAAATAAATGCTAAACTTAAACCAAGTCCTAATATCAATATTTACTTTTGTTTGTAACGTACACTTATATGAAAGAAAAAATAGCATGAATATATACTTTAACACATTTGGGACATATTTGTGAAGTGAATTTTATATACAGAAAAGGATATTTTATTCTGTAGTCTTAGGGTATCTGAAAGACTGCCATTTTAAAAACAATGATTATTCAGATTTTTGTTTTTTCTTTCACCTACAGCAAATTACAGTTTAGTTTTTTTTTTATATAAAGGATTAATTTAATTATATGCTATGAGGTATATTGCAATGTTCAGTTGCCTGAGGTAGTTTGTGTTCTGGCAAAATGACTGATGGATTTGGATTAACCCTAGATGTTTGACTGGATGCATGTTCTGGTTCAAATGTGAATACAATGAGGAATTCCTGTTGAACTTAGCACACACATATTTGTCCCAGGCTTGTGGTTAAGCCACTAATAATAAAAGCTGCAACACTTCCTTGCGAATAATTTCAAGTAAGGTCTTTCTAACGGAACTTGCTCACCATAACAAAAACTAAAATAAATATTTTTCATTTAGTCTATTTCTCAGATCGAGCCTGAGCATCAGCAGTGGGCAAGGTACCCTGCTGGTACACGGTGTAGGCTAAACCAGCAACAAGACTACCAACAACACTCCCTTGGGCAGCAACTCTCAGTTGCATCAGGTAAAAAGACGCTGGAACATTGAGTGCTCTCTTGTTGAAGCGGAAGCCTCCCACGGCACATGCAGTCACCAACCCAATTATACCTGTAACAAATTTAGACTTGGTGAGCTTGAATACTCTGGATCAGATTTTGGTGTGACCAAGAGGGCAATAGTAGTATGTGGAATTGAAAAATGCTGGATTTGAAAGTTTATATTGTTTTTTAAATCTTAAACTACTAGCAGTTATTGTACACTTTCTAAAGTTGATAAAGTGAGTGATTTTCCTCTTGGACAACGCAAAATCGTAAAAATTTCACTGTAAAGAACTGCGAGTGTTTACCAACGAACACATACGACCAACAGAAGGGGCTCTAGTGCCCTTAGTTGAAGCTGTCTGGCAGAAGAAAATGAATGATACCAAGATGGTGGTGACATCCGATGAGTCACTCTCTTTTGGTGAGTGCTCTCAGTTGATCCACCATTCACCTGATTCGTCAGTCAGGGTTATGTTGTTCTATCGTTTTGTAATACAATGCACTTAGGATATCTAACTATTGGACTATAGACATAAATAACCCACCTGAACGTTGATTTACATCGTCATTCCACAATATTGTTACAATAATAACATTGTGTGGTTTCTTATTTCCATTCTATCTATTGGCTATTAGAATTTTTATATTTTAGTCTTTTAGCTTTTATTATTTAGTCTTTATACTCATTGTAAGTTATTTGTATTGTTCACTATTGCGTTGCTCATTATTACACGGTGTTGTTATTAATTATAGTAGCTTAATATGTTTTATTATATATTAGTTATTATACAACTAATGGTTTATACACAATATATATGCACAATTTTATAATTTTATCTCATTCATAAGTATTTAAAATCACAGATTATGTCATAAGTACCCTTTAAAATGTTCTCCTGTTCTGAGCGTGTTTTGCTCTTTCTAAGTGATACCAGTCCCACAGCTTCAGTCCCTGCAATGCTGGATATAAGGACTTGTCCCTTCTATTGGTCTTATGTGGTGTATACCACTACACCATGGTGTATGTATACATAGATGTGATGACTAGTACAGAATAACACTACACACATATCCCGATGTCAGTTTACAGCTTCCATAGTTATATAAGAGTTTTAATTGTTGGTATATGTTAAAGTAACCTGTGGATATTTCATAAATTAAAAACCAAAACTATTAGTTAAAATAAACTAGCCAATTAAAAATAAAATATTTTAAGAATTTATCTTCTCAGTTAAGTTTGCTGATACCATATCTCTCCTGATATATAAACCCTAAACCATTGTCCCAGGAATGTGCTCAGTTATATACTAATAAACAATAACTAGGATGTACCATGTGAATAATATCCAAACTCTATTCGTAAAATTCAACATAAGTGATTCCTTAACCTCAAATTACCTACCTCTACATGTCCACAGTAATCATAAAATACTTCAGCATATGTAGACAAACATCCTGAGGGTGGAAATTTTGCCAAATCTCATCCATTAATAAATGGGTTGTCCCAAGATATAAAATTGTGGATACTATACTAGATTTGATTTATTTTGTTGGCCATTTTATTTTATACAATTCCTTCTCCCTCTAGAAAATCTAAGGAATGTTTGTTCAAATATTTACAGTCCTCCAAATTATAAAGCTACACTGTATAGCTCTGAACATCCTGGAAAAGATGTTCCAGGATGTTCTTCACCAAAACAGAAAATTAGACTGTGAAAAAAGAAAAAAAGGGAAATACTTTTAACCCTAGAGCTGGCAATGTTGCACCTCTGTACTTACAGCCTCTTTCTGGCTTATTTATAGGTGTTTTTTTTTTATAACCTATCCCATTTCATAACTAATGGTTCAAATGTAACAATTTATCTTTTATTTTATTGACAAATACCTGGGATACAATAAAATTTTCTGCTGTATATGCTTGATGGAATTGTTTTGATTGTAAATTAAAAGTCATTTTTTAAAATAAATTCCACAAATTAAATTTAATTAAAGAAGAAATATCATCGAAAATTGAAAACTCTAAGCCATATTTTAATTCATAATAATTCTTATCAAACTTAGCCACTTAAATTTAATTTAACTAGTATTTAATGTTTTACATGTGATTTTTAATTTTTTTTAATTTTTATTCACATATGTTTTCTGTATATAATGTATTACAACTGAAGATGCCTTAACCGGCGAAAGCGCTCTTATATAAATTAAAATTTGTGGAATTTATTTTAAAAAATGACTTTTAATTTACATACAATAAAATATCATAGATTTTAGGTTTCCATAGAAATAATTTTTTAGGTCACATGTAACAAACATGTTTATCTTTTGAAATTAATTTTGAAAAACATTCCGTTGTCTAACTGTTAACTGGTACATTTTGTGATAAAAGTGTAAATGTAAAGTTTGTTCACAATGTTATTCTAATTACAAAAATATAAAGTTGTTATAACAATTACCCACAAATTTATTTTTTATATGACCTGAAATTAAAAAGTGTGCAGTTTACTTTCCTGTCAAAATGCGCATGTCTGCTAATATTTACAATCCATCATAATAAATCAACATGATATGATAAAATAAATATTTATGTAAGAATGGTAACTAAAACAAAATAAAATAATACATTTGAATTATAACTACTGTAATATATTTAAGTTTATTTACATGTTTAGTTTAAGCCATATGTTTATTTACTGGACATTTTGAATCATATGGTGTATTTTTGGTTTTTGTTGACATCTTAGTAAGTTATATGGAGACTTTTTATTAAAGTGTATTCTCAAACTAATTTACGTTTTCTTTTAAGTAATAACATTACATAATGGCGCTGAACAGACAGGATAAAAATGATAAAGAAGACGTATAATTTTCATCAACTGAAACATCAAACGAAAACACAACAGGTAAAGATTTAACACGTTTCAAATTTGAAACATTCGATACTAACAAAGAACCTTGGAAATACTACTATCAGCGATTTGAGCTAGAAATTAATGTTCGTGGGTTACATAATAACACAACAGCAAAACAAATTTTAATTTTGAAATGGATTGGTGCTCAGCATTATAAAATAATCGTTGACAACTTTGAACCAAAACCAATTTTGACTATTGAATACGATGACATAGTTGATTTCATATCTAATTTTTACAGACCTAAAACATCTTATCTAGCTGAAAGACTAAAGTTTCGGTAAAATTGTGAAGGACCAAGAACAATCTGTCAGTTTATTTCTTAACAATCTGAGGGCTGGAGCTACTGATTGTCAATTCAAGGACACGTTTGATGAGCGGCTACGTAACCAATTTTTACTGGGACTAAACGATCCGAAGATGCAAGAGGAGCTTATCAGGAACCATCCTGAGGAAAAGGCTAGACTACAAGATATTGTAAAGGATGCTTGTATCATGGAAATGGCACACACTCACCAAAAGCAAGTAGGAACTTTTGTTACCAACACACAGATAAATAAAATTTAATTTTCACACTCCACACAACCAACAGCTCAAAGATTGAGACCTAAATTTATTTTAAATCAAGATATTCATTGTTTTAGATGTGGTTTGGAAAAACATAAGGCTCAAGATGAGAACTGTAAATCACTTAACACTACGTGTAGAGCTTGCGGGAAAGTAGGACATTTTGAACGAGTTTGTCTTAAATCTAATACAATGTAATGTAATGTAGTACTCAGCAAAAATAGCTTAAAAAGGCAAATCAGACAAATTGATGGTAATATCAAAAGTGATTTGTATATAGTTGACAATGGTAATGACGTTTCACGTGATAATTATAACAACTCAGTTCAAATGAATGATGATTCAGAAATCGGTCACATAGTCTTGGTAAATAACGTTAATGATATAAAAAAGGTGGAACGATTTTAATACATAGTTCATTTAACGATAAATAGTGTTCCTATTGCTATGGAATACGACACTGCTGCTGCCAGAACAATAATAAGTAAGTCTACATGGAAACGTATTGGCGAACCTAAATTATCTCCTACGGAAAAACTGGGTGCGTATCCATCATTTCAAATAAAAATGTTAGGTGAAACAAAAGTTACTGTTGAATTGGATTCAACTTGTTTGGAGTTGGATGTTGCTGTCACTGATAGCTTGACAGGTACTCCTTTACTTGGCAAAGATTGGATTGTTGCATTCAAACTAGATTCTAACTGTCAACACGTACGTAAACAAAGTTTTCACAATATTAATCATATCGACGCTGATATTTTGAACAAAGAGAGAGTAAAACATCAAATATACAAAGAGTTCAAGGATATAATTTCAAACAACTTGGGTACGGTACGTAATATTAAAGTAAAGGTGAGAGTAGCCGATGACGTATAGTTACCAATACACAATCTGAGGCCAGTTCCTTTTGCACTTCACAGTGCCACAAGCAAAGAACTCGATCGTTTGGTTTCTGTAGGGGTGCTAGATCCAGTAGATCCTTCTACTACTCCAATTATTTGTGCTTCTCCTATAGTTGTTGTTCCAAAGGCTAATGGAGAAGTAAGATTATGCGCAGATTTCAAAGTATCAATTAATCCTCACTTGGTTGATGACGAATATTCAATTCCAACCTTTAAAAAAACAGTTTTGAAGTTGAATGGATCTAAAATATTTTCTGTTATTGACTTGAAAGATGCCTATTTACAGCTTCCTGTTGATGAAGAATCTAAGAAATTTAATCCCAAATGATTTGAAGATCTTTTATGACAAACGATTTGAACTGTCATATCAAGAAGGAATTATAATTTAGCAGGAAAGAATAGTAGTTCCGAGATCATTGAGGAATCATATTCTTGAATATCTACATGTCTCACATCCAGGTATTGTTGCAATGCGCTCTTTAGCCAAGATGTATGTTTACTGGCCAAAGATAGATGAAGATATAGAACATTCAGTGAAAGCTTGCTCTAGATGTCAAACTTTTAGAAGACAAGACATAGAAACACCACTCAACTCATGGAACATTCCTGAGAATGCATGGGAGTGGATCCACATAGATTTTAAAGGGCCTTTTGATGGATATATGTGGCTAGTAATAATAGATGCTTATTCTCGTTGGCTAGAAATATTTCCAATGAAAAATGCAACTAGTCAGTATGTTATTAAACGACTTAGAGAACGTTTTTGTAGATACGGACTAGTAAAAATGTTAGTTACAGACAATGGAAACCAATTCTCAGCAGATGAACTTGAAGAGTTTTGTCGCAAAAACAACATAGTTCACGTCAAAACAACACCATACCATAGTCGATCCAATGGGTGTGTTGAAAGAGTCATTCAAACATTCCAGAATAAATATTTGATGACTGACATCAATGATTATGAGCAGAGACTTCAGAGGGTTCTTTTGTCTTATAGAACAACACCTCATTCCTCAACCGGGAGAACACCAGCCGAGCTTTTTTTAAGAGAAATCTAAGGACTCTGATTGATACACTGAAATGATTTTATGTCATGTAAGATGATTTTATTTCATGTAAGACATAAAATGGAAAAGTCTCTAGAACAGCAAAAGTTTTACCATGATACTCATTCTCGACCAAAGACATTTGAAGGAGGGGAGAAAGTATGGGTTAAAAGAAACAAAGACGAGAATTGGAGAGAAGGATTAGTGCTAAGACAAACGGCACCTTTGTCTTATAGTGTTAATATCGATGGCAAAGAATACAGACAAAATGCTGACAATTTGAGAACTCGATATTCTGAAGTTGTAAATTCACAGTCAGACTATAACAAACAACACTTTTTCTCATCTAACGCACATTTCCAGCATCAATATACCCAATCACCGAGAATTTCACCACAATTCAACCAATCACCGGGAACTTCACCACAATTCCATAGACAATCATTTTATTTAAATTCTGCTAGCACAGACAATAAAAGAAATCAACACATAGAAAGAAAAGAAATTGATCTGGAAAATGAATCCTCAAAGGGAAAGATTAAGAACGATGTGGGTAGAAGATCACAGAGGACTATAAGGAAGCCCAAATTTTACCATGATGAATATTAGCTCCAACAATATGGAATCAAAGGGAAGGGGAGAAATGTTTAAATTTATTTACATGTTTAGTTAAAGGCATATGTTTATTTACATTGACAATTTGAATCATATGGTTTATTTTTAGTTTTTGTTGACATCTTAGTAAGTTATATGGAGACTTTTTATTAAAGTGTATTCTCAAACTAATTTAAGTTTTCTTTTAAGTAATAACATTACAATAACCTTATTTACATTTGTATAAAAAAACAAACAAAACTAGCCATTGGTGACAACACGCAATGCCACAATGGCTAAGCGGTATTTCGTTCACGACAGCTGGTTGCCGCCCATAGATAACAAATGTTTATTTTTTAACAAAGAGAATATAAAAATCAATAAAATAGATAAATTAGCATACATTTAGTGATGCTATTTCAAAATATAATCATTAAAAGTCATTTTATGAAGTTTATTGCCGAAATTGTAGCAAAAATTACACGTCTGTTTTGACAAGGAATATTCGACGTTGCCAAATCAGAAGGGTCCGTAGCGACAAAAATTCGTTTCATGACAGCTCTAGGGTTAATTTTCAAGTTTTCTCTTGGTTTACATTGGACTACTTCATGTCAGGTAAAAGATAATAAAAGCAACTATTAACTATGAAAGACAAGTTTTCATATATTTTCCTCAGGCACCAGAATTTAATACAAATTTTGCGTTCTAGTGAAGAACATGGTTATCTTAGGTTAGTTTTGTGAAAAGTGCTTGGCATGGTTCAAAATAGTAATAATAATAATAAAAAACCAATTATACATTTGTGTTCAGTTAAAAAATTACATTAAATGAATAAAAATGTCTTTAAATTTTTTTCTAACAATTAAAAATCCAATTTCATTAGATAAACTACTCCAAATCTCAAAATTTCCTTTTTTTAGTTCTTTTAAAATTAGTTCATTTTACAGGAGTTGGTAGAAAACAAATTTTAAAAATGAGGAATGTCCAGAAATAGATACTATTTATTCATTCATCAAGATATTGCATTTTGAAAGATGTATTCATGTTTTAACTAAAATTTCTTTGTTTAATACTTAATAATAAAGTAACTGACATGATGGCAAACCCCACTCACATTAAGAGCAAAAGGTTTAACTCTAGTAAAGATGAACAATTCTAAGTATACTATACTGAAATAATTTAGCAGTTTTAAACCACCCAAATATCTTATGGTTGAGAATACCAAAGGACAAATTTAGTGCCCTCCCTGAGTAGCAATTTTCTCTGTGTGCTGTCTACAAACACATAATCAATTAAACAAAAAAATGGTTTGTTAATTCCCAACATTTTAGTGGGATTAAAAACTGTCTGGTTTTGTGAACAAGGGATGGTGTCATGAACAAATTATAAAGTGTCATGTTTAATTTGTTGTTAGTTTTACTTATAGTTAGATGTGGTTTTCATATTTATTCATTCATTGAGATTTATATCCCAAGCAAAGACTTGAACTCGTCAGCTAGTAGTTTTCTTTGATTTTTAGCAAATTGATCTAAATAGGTATTCAGAAATAATTATTTAGTGAAATGTTATGAGGAGGCTTTAAACACTTTCTATTCCCTACACTATTTACGAATACATAATACTTATTACTGTAGTTAGAATAATTTTATGTTTAGTGTTGAATGTTTTTTGTAGATTGCATCACATCTATATACAATAAAGAAGAGTTTGGAATTTATTAGACTTAATGTAAAGATTAAGAAACAACAGAACCAGACACACAAGTTCACTAAAGTACATTGCAGATAAGATAACAAACTTTGTTGTTTACAGAGCAGACTTACCAACACCAAGAAAAGGATTCTCTCTCAGTTTCCTTGCAAGTTTTTCAGTCCTTGACTCATAATTGTTTAGCCCTTTTATTTCCTCTGTAAAATAATAAATACTGTATACAATGATGATTTTTAATTAGGAATATTTTCTAAATAAATATTCACTCTACAACATTTAATTATATTGAATTAACATTGCAATCATGTTTTGAACACTCATAGTCTTACACTAATTTTATTTATTGTCGTCATGCGTTCTTTACACAGTCATTATTTTTCTTCAGTTACAAAACTGTAGAGTTATTTGATATGTATATAAATAGCACACCTCTTTATTATAAGATATTTATTTCTAGCAACTAAGGTCATTTTTCACTAATGGCCCAGTGAGAGAAGACATTCATAAAACAAATATAATTATAATGGACTCAACTGGAATGCAGGATGTGCTTCTTTGCTGAAACAATTGCATTTTTTGCAATTAATTAAAGATATACATGCTTGCAATTTTCCAAAATTAATTTGAATATAATAGAATCCAACATCATGTTACTATCCAGACACTGAAAAAAAATTTTCTAACCTAAAACATTACAATATTTTACAATAATATTATTACTAATTATAATAATATTACTAATGCAATTAAAACTGTATATTTTGCATACGTTCAATCCAATTTAGAATACGGTATTATTTCTTGGGGAGGTGTTTTTAAATCTATAATAGAACCGTTATCTGTTATCCAAAAATCTATTTTGAAAGCAGGCTTCCGTAAGATGACAATATTTTCGTCCGATTTACTTTATCAAGAAACTGGTATTCTTATAATCAGAAAAATATTCATTAAAAAATCTTCTAAAGTTAATTTTCACCATTCTGATTTAATATCTACACTTCTATTTCACATATACGGAAAAAGAAATGCTTTGAATGTTAGTGTCCAGGTCCTTAGAACAGTTAAATCTCTAAGCAATACGAGTTCTTTCTACCTTGCAAATGTTTTATATCGCAACATACCAAGGGAGATAAGGGATCTTCTTGGTACCGTCAGTCACAGTCTCTGCCTGGCTGTTAGGGACCGGCTGTTATTACGCGGAGGACCTCCTCAAGTCAATCTACACCTGACAACACGATTACTCGACTTATTACTTTACTTTGACTCTATTACTTCTATGCTTCACTTCCGCAACTGATACTATCTTACTTGACTCTATTCAATAACATCAAACCCTTATTTAAATAATAAACTAATAATTTATTTTTATTTACCACTGTTATAAGGATATATCCTCTTTTAAAATGATTTTGTCTTTCTAATAGTCAATATTCAACGAATTATTTCCTTTAGTATAGGATATAGATTTTTGTTATTTTATTATAATAATTATTTTACACATTTATATGATAAGAAAGGTTTTTGAGTTTATCTGTCAGAATGTATAATGTTTATTTGTTTAGATTTACGTACAGGAAATAGCCTATGTAAAATTTTTTCCCGCTATATTAAATGCTTAACTTGAAGTTATGCAAACTCAATAAGGGAAATAAATTGGTTTTCTTTCTTTCTTTTTCTACATTACTTTGTCCCAAGTAGCTGAATTCAAATGAATTCGTAGCTTTAGGCTATGAGTGCTGGCATAGAATTAGAATTATGTAGATTACACAGATTTAGCCATCATATTTTAGATGTTAGCTATCAAAAAAGTTGAAGCAAGTTTTGGCATTTTGTCAAGCCAAGTTTAAATTTAATTTTGTTTCAATGTATTTTGTAAAATTATTAAAACATTATTTTAAATGAATATTTTTATTTGAAATAAAAGTAATTATTAACTACATAATATAATAGACTCTTTTATTTATATGATAAATTGATTATTATTAAAGGGCTACAACATTATTGGCCTTCTTGCTGTTTTGTAGAATTGTAAATAAATAATATTATTACATTTGTTTATGCACCTCCAATAAATAATATCATTTCGTTGCAAACAAGTACTGTAACAAACTACCTTACAAACAATAACACATCAGTTGAGTAGTTTGTGAGGCTAAGATGAGAAGCTTTCCTCCCCCCCCCTCCTACCAGCATTTAGAATGATAGGGGCTGCCAGGAGTTGCTAACTACGGAGGGCTTACTTCACTCCAGGCAAAGCCCAGGACTTATGGTCCCAGACATAACTTGTCCTGGGGCTTTACTGTTAGACATTTATTTACAACTTAGCTAATGACCCTTCCCACTCTTGAATTATTCCACTTACCCAACAGGATTTTAAATTACCTTAATATACTGTACAGATATGGATAATTGGCGAAGATTGCATTAATAAGTATTCCTATTGCAATTCACGGAATGGCGTAACTTCTATACAATTTCCTAAAACCACTCCTGGTTACAATATCTATAAAAATATGTAAAGAATACATTTTTATACATTTTTTTGAGCCTGATTATGATTGCAATTTTTGAGGAGCGGAAAATGAATTGAAATGTGTTGATGTAAATTCTAATTAATCTAAAGTTCGTGACAGAAAAAATCGGTCAACAGACGTTAAAAGATGAACATATTGGAATTATTAATATTTATACTGTAAACATGATATTATATATATATATATATATATATATAAATATATAATCCACAGACCAGTTTCTTTATGACACAATTATTCCACTCATAATGTTAAATTGTTTAAGAACATTGCAATGTGTTATTTTAGAATCTAAGATAAGTTCATCAATGGGAAAAATCGACTAAAATATACAGAAAATATATGCACGAGATTGAAAAAAATATTCATCTAGTTTAGATCTGTTTTTCAACTATAATAATTATAATAAAGAAATTTAAAATTGACTTCTATTGTATTTTTAAAAATTTTTGTTGTAGATTTTAGTATTATTATTCTAAAAGAACTAAAACATTCTACTAAAACGCAACATTATTCTTTATAAATCTAGCTTAATTACTGAATTAATGGTACTCTACGACTTAATTAATGTGGCAATGTCACAAAGCAAAACATAATCACCAATACATCGTATGTACTATACATACTTCGTAATTATCACAGAATCTATTAGTTAACACGATGACGCCTGATTATGGTAGCATTATTTGATATATAATTCTTATATCTTCTTCATTAATTCTAAAATAGAGCTTGGTTGCATTCATATATCTTACTTGCCTCCATTTAAGCACATATCTTCCATCAGGTGGTGAAGGATAAAGCTTGAGCAACTATCAAAGTTACTGTTTGATTTCTGTTTGTGGCAAAAATTGAAATGCACTCGGTATTTGCTATTATAAGTCTTATGTTAAGTATTGTCTATATAATTATACTATTAATAATTGAAAAACAGGATTGTATAAAAAAAGCAAAACAAAATTAAATATCATCTACAAAGATACTAAACAACATAAATTATTATGTTGTAAATTTTAGTAATCATTCAAATAATGAGTTCCGTTCCTTTACAATTTATGAATGCACATTCAGCTGTAAAAAATTTTTATTGAAAATAAACAATAAACTAAAGTCGAAATCAATTTGACAGTTAATAACTTTAAATTAAAACATTTAAATATTAATGAATATAAAAATATATAGGCAGACTAACAGTAATATAATAGATTTAATAATGAGAAACTTATTATAACAAAATAAATGTATTAAATGAAAATACTATTATCAGTGTTATCAACTGAAAGATGAATTTTTAAAATAATAAATACAAATATTATAAACAAAAAAATATTTAATAAAATGAGACAAGTGTATAAGATTTAAATATCAGTACTAACATTGTCAAAATTAAAATGCTAATCTAGATTCAGTAACGTACCAATTAGTTTTCTATCCATGGCTGCTACGATGTGCTTCGTATGGAATACTGATTGGAACTGATGACAGTCAGGAGGGACACTGTTAGCACAGATCAAAAGGACCTTGATTGGGCCAGCCTTTGACCCAGCGAGGACGTGAGACAGGACACATAGCACCCGGTGCAGGGCCAGCACGTGCCGACTGATACGTCACCATAAGCTGATCAACAGCTGACTATGTGGTCAACCGGTGGTACGTGAGACAGGGCACATACGACCTGGTGCAGGGCAGGGACAACCAGACAACAGCTGAGTGTAATGTCAACCGGTGGTACGCGAGACTGGACTTGGTGCCGTGCCGCCTGATACGTCACCATCAGCTGATCAACATTGCCTCATCTAGGTGTTTACAACCAGAGAACAGCTGACTGTATTGTCAACCGGTGGTACGCGAGACTGGACATATAGCTACTACTGGGACTTGGTGCCGTGCCGACTGATACGTCACCATCAGCTGATCAACATTGCCTCATCTAGGTGTTTACAACCAGAGAACAGCTGATTGTATTGTCAACCGGTGGTTACCTAGAATATTTTACCAAGTTTCCCGAAATATCATCAACCATTGTTAAGGCAAACGCCCAGAAAAAAACGTATAGTGAAGCTTCTGTGAATTAAATTCATATCATCAGAATAAGTACATATATAATTTGTTTGGGTTTATGTTGAAATAAAATGTAAAATTGAAAATAACAAAAGTAATGCAAAAGAAGATTTTTATACTAAAGCCATATCTATTATTTGAGAATTAATAAGTGACAAATAATACTAATGAATCACTATTGCCGTGGAACCACTAATGGAATGCCATGTCGATTGGTTTGTGAATCCCGCGTTTCCGGCAATATGATTGGCGTCGGGTTAGGCTAATAAAATATACTATAAAATATTAACCTGACAGCTGTTAGATAATATTGCTGCCCACTTTAATGGAAATCACAAACCACTGAGATTAGGAGTAGAATAAAAAGTGTACATGAAACTTGTATTACAGCTGTATTTTAATATACGATTTTCATGTTGCAAACAAATTTAAAAAAAATTAAATAAAGGCACTTATAGAAATAAAAATGATGAGTGTTATATATCAAAGTGTTCAGAAAATAACAAATAATTCAAATGTGAAATTTAAAAACATTTTTTGAAAAACAAGTTTTGTTGCTGGCCGAATGACTTCGTTTCCTTGGTTTCGTCTGCCTGTGATGTTTGGAACACACTCGTACTCTACAGCACGCCGTTTCTTGGCTATTTCTTCATACACCTCTTAGAGAGTCAACCAACATTACTAACCTGACTACTCACCCTCCTGCATACTCGAGTTCGAACCTCTTCTACTCGTATAAATCCAATATTTATTCCTTTTCTAAACAAAATACTCCAAATTTTAGCTTATTTAATTCTGCACCTCACCTTAAATTAAACAATTTTATTTTAGAATTAAGAATTAAGTATTTTTCATTGTGGTTCGAAGAGAAAAACACACTGATTTTCAGTACTTTTGAAACCAAGCCCCACTTTGACAACTTTTTAAACAAAAAACTATTAATGTTATAACTTTGAAATTGAAGAGGTTAGTTTTTAATAGAATGCTTAATTCCTATTATTGTTACTTGGATAAAAAAAGTCATGTAATTATAGTAAACTCTTGTTATCTCAGGACCGGCTAATCACACAACTTTCCAATTTGGCTTATAAATAGTAGGAACGTGTCCACTTTTGTAAAGTTTTAACCAACGTCAACAGTCAGACCAGCCGACGCGGCGGAGATGTATTGTGATTGTTGACGATTATGTGAAAATATGAATGATATAGTTTATATAGAGTATTATTTAACTTTGCTACCCAGTGACTACAATATTATTAAAATCCGTACCGTTGTTGGTCCACAGTACCAAATATGTTAGATTTCATAATATGCTTTGTATTTTGTTTATAAAATGAAACATGATCATCTTCATTTATTACGATTTTAATTTTTTACTAAACATTTGTATGTAAGAAATTATAGGCACATTTAAAATTGCTACTCAATACAAATGTCAATGGAATAAATTAATATTGCTAATTAGCAAAACATAATTTAGCAAAGTTAGACCGTATAAAAAAAACAGTGAAAAATCATTAAATATCCACAATATAATTTAGGTAAGTTACTCCGTATAACAAACAATGAAGGAAATCAATGATTCTCTACAGTATATTTAGGTTATGTTACAGCGTATAACAAAATGAAATTAATGAATTTAGGTTATGTTACACCGTATATGAAAGAAATCAATAAATCTCCACAGTATAATTGAGCTAAGTTCTACGATATAGCAAACTATGTTGGAAATCAATAAATCGCCATAGTGTAATTTATCTACGTTAATTAAAAAAAGGTTGTTGATAGAGTACCATCGTATTAGGGTCGTATTTGTGTCAAAGACTCGTACTGCTACCGAACTGAGAAAGTTTCTAGTCTATAAATAACATTCCACTGCACAGTATCGATAGTGTAATGGTAATATCCCACTATTAAGCGCAGAATCGGTAGTGTAATGGTAATATCCCACTATTAAGCACAGAATCGGTAGTATAATGGTTACATCCCACTATTAAGCGCAGAATCGATAGTGTAATGGTAACATCCCACTATTAAGCACAGAATCGATAGTGTAATGGTAATATCCCACTATTAAGCGCAGAATCGGTAGTGTAATGGTTATATCCCACTATTAAGCACATAATCGATAGTGTAATGGTTATATCCCACTATTAAGCACAGAATCGATAGTGTAATGGTAATATCCCACTATTAAGAACAGAATCGATAGTGTAATGGTAATATCCCACTATTAAGCACAGAATCGATAGTGTAATGGTAATATCCCACTATTAAGCACAGAATCGATAGTGTAATGGTAATATCTCACTATTAAGCACAGAATCGATAGTGTAATGGTTATATCCCACTATTAAGAACAGAATCGATAGTGTAATGGTTATATCCCACCATTAAGCACAGAATCGATAGTGTAATGGTAATATCTCACTATTAAGCACAGAATCGATAGTGTAATGGTAATATCCCAATATTAAGCACAGAATCGATAGTGTAATGGTTATATCCCACTATTAAGCACAGAATCGATAGTGTAATGGTTATATCCCACTATTAAGCACAGAATCGATAGTGTAATGGTTATATCCCAATATTAAGCACAGAATCGATAGCGTAATGGTTATATCCCACTATTAAGCACATAATCGATAGTGTAATGGTTATATCCCACTATTAAGCACAGAATCGATAGTGTAATGGTAATATCCCACTATTAAGAACAGAATCGATAGTGTAATGGTAATATCCCACTATTAAGCACAGAATCGATAGTGTAATGGTAATATCCCACTATTAAGCACAGAATCGATAGTGTAATGGTAATATCTCACTATTAAGCACAGAATCGATAGTGTAATGGTTATATCCCACTATTAAGCACAGAATCGATAGTGTAATGGTAATATCCCACTATTAAGCACAGATTCGATAGTGTAATGGTAATATCCCACTATTTCAATCGTTATTTTCAATTCTATAGATAAAATAAAAATATAAACTAATGAGTGAATTTGAATTAGTTATATTTGTACCATTATAAATGAAATTGGATAGCTTTTGATTGGTTTAATTTTTTTTTTAAATAGGGACTGCAATTAATTGACTTTTAATTCTAGTGGTGATAGTTTGATAACTGTTATGATCTAAGTTTAAGTCAGTACTGCAATGTGCTGATTTTGATTTTAATTTGCTTAAATGTTTTAATATCATTTGACAATTTATCATATTTTTGTCACAAAGTGTCGAATTAATTTTAAATTTATTGCTAACGTTTCTTTTTATTTCTAAATAGATGATTTAAGGACAATAAATGCTCTTATAATTTAAGTTATTTGAAACTGTGCAAAGATATGGGCTTTACATTTAGAACTTAGTTTGTGAGCTTATTACTTTTTGTGTTTGGTATAGTTATTCCACAAGATTTTGTGCTTTTGTTGTCCTAAAATGGAAAAACGTGAAAGCAAAATTTACACTCATATCAAGGCGTTATTAAGGGACGCGGCTTAAGAAAGGACACCCAAAAGCTCCATACAATGTCGAATCTTTTGTGACCTCGTCCTTATCTTTATAGCTTTCGATTGGAAGTCCTTCAGAGCCACATCTGAAAGAAAGAAGCTGGTGTTACATGAATTTATAAATGAGGAAAAATGTTGATGTTAGATAATTTTATAAATGAGGAAAAATTCTGTTGTTACATGATTTTTTATTTAACCCTTATTCTTTATATTTAATTGAAAATTTTACAGCAATACTTTTTTTAGAGAGATTTACTTTTAATATAATTGTATGAATCTGCATGATATTTGTTTAAAACATAATTCTCAGTTAGCATGGGCTGTAAGGTTAAGGTGCGACTGTTCAGCGACTGACTTGACAGTGAAAGTTCAGCGGGGTTTGTACCTCAGACCAGGTTCACTACATTCACAAACCTTATTTAGTTATTCAAGCTTTATGTTGGCTTACTTTATTATTACTTACAAACATTGTGACAAACATAATGAGCATATTTTTACTGGTATTAAGTGCAGAAGGCAGTAAATATTCAGTTTTGGGAGCAGTGGTATTCAACATGGAAAAATATATTTATGCTACACATTTATAATGATATTGAACTAATTAGTACACTTCCTTATTATCAATTAGTTGTGAAGTCCTTTTTG
Source organism: Stictocephala bisonia (assembly GCA_035578905.1). Lineage (NCBI taxonomy): Eukaryota > Metazoa > Arthropoda > Insecta > Hemiptera > Membracidae > Stictocephala > Stictocephala bisonia. The sequence continues at coordinate 795,760 of JAQJVL010000358.1, forward strand.
TAATTTCTTAATACGGGCACAAGTTACTTTTTGTATAAATATTATTTCAAGGAAAGTTCAATTTTAACATAAACTACTATGTGAGTTTACTACATTGATTACAATAATATATGAAATTTACAAAAAAATCTAATATAATTTTTGAAGAAGATAATAAACTACGTAAGAGACAATATTCAATACAGTATAATTACGAAACATATTACATTGAATGAAATAAATTGTCCGACGTAGGAGGAACTGACGAAAGAATGCACACCTTTTAATAAATAACAACGCATTCTGGGTTTTTTCAATATCTTACCTTCACAGATCATATTAAAATAATCTATAAAGTTATTTTATATTCTGGTTATTTTCAAGGTCTGAATTAAAACTATATCATTATTTAATTTGTAGAAAAGAACTTCAATATTCCAATAATTTAAATAAAAGATTTCTACAAATTACATAATTTCCAATAAGAAGAGCTTTAAAAATGATATACAATTATTCAGTAAGGGAGTTGTTTCTAAAATATACGTCGCAGAGTACAGGATCTCGCCCAAGGAGACAACAACTCTGGAGGATTTCCTAATTCGACGAAACTAGATGGTAGACAGAAGAGAAGAAAAGAGAAATTTCAGTGTGAAATTCCTACCATATCTGGGCTACAAAATCGCTTGAACACGTGATCAGTACCTTCAAGGTCGTATGTAACCCACTAAAGCCGCGTCTCCACCGGCCGAACTAGTTCGACGAACACTGTTCGCTGAACAACTGTCATGTTCGCCGGACATAGTTCGGTGTTGGGTTGGTGTGGACGCCTTCTCAAACAATCTGGGCGCTATGGTGGGGGTATTGGCGGGAAACTGTTGTTGGCTGACAAAGTTCGCTCTCAGACCGAACATTTCTGCCAGTTCAGTAATCTCACGTCATACAACCTGTCACCGTATTCGTTATTTGCGTGGCTTTTAGCAGAGTGAGTGGTTATTTTTTAGTACGTGAAGGTTTGGTTTCTATTTTCTAGTGTCGTGAATGATGAGTGATTCAGCAAACAGTGAGAACATGGATAAACAGTTGTGGTCAACCGAAAAAACTATCAGTTTGTTTCAAGCATACGAAATGCATCCTCTACTCTGGAATCCTAGGGAAAAACTTTACAAAAATAAATACAAACGAAATGACGCAATTACGGAAATTGCTTCACATGTAGGGTGTAGTGTACTTGAGGTTAAGAAGAAGTTAGAGAGTGTTTTAGCTCAATATCGAAGGGAGAAGAAGAATGTAACGAAGTCTGGAATGGCTACTAGTGACAGAAAAAAACCGTGGTGGGGACTGAAGTATCTTCGGTTCTTAGATGTTAAGTATGCACCTAACCACACCATCTCAAGCACTGACATTTGCGAGTCCACTGAAGTAGACAACACGGGGAAAGAACTATCGCAACAAGAAGTAACAGGAGATCGAGAAGACGGTGGTCCAATCAACGAACCATCGACTTCATCTCATAGTCATATTTTTAAGCTGCCACCTAACAAAAGATCTCGAAAAGAAAAACAAGAAGAAGCGTATACTATAATGAAGGAATGCTATCAGAAAATCAACGGCACTGACAATGACAGAGACGAATTCTCGATTTATGGGGAAGCTGTTGCGGCCAGAATCAGGAAACTAACGAACCCTGTTGCTATATGCATTTTGAAAAACAAAATTGATAACGCAATTTTTGAAGCTGAACTTGAGGAATACCAGAAACAAGGATCTTGTTCAAATTCTGTGCGTTCTTCATCTCAGAATTCACATTCTGTGCTATCATCATCAGAGGAACCCATATCTGGAGAGGATAGCCATACTTCTATTTTGAATGTGAATGAAGCAGACAACAACTTGGAAGAGGATGCTCTATCTTTTGTTAATCTATTTTGAAATTTGGTCATACCATCAAACTACTGTAATATTAAGTGGTTTAAATTGTTGCACTTCTTGGATTAAGAAATAAAAGGTAATGTAATATTTTGAATACCGTATTTATTATTTCCCTTTCCCTTGATACAAACTATAATTTTTATTCTATTATTTCTAATTATTACGTATCAAGTAACAAATTATCGACAACACATATGTCAAAAAACAACTACAAAAATTATTTTTTGTGAGGTTTAACACTGTTTAACAGATACGTTGTAATATCTTCTAAATTCTAAAATTGTCTACTACATATAAATATAATTAATATGTGAGGTTTTGCCGCAAGACTTTTAGTCATAGTCATGTTGCCATGGTACACTCCCCTCATCCGAAATGAAAAATGAAGCATACTCATCCCTAATAGCATTAGTATAGTCACTACCTCTTCTGCCAATACGAGTTAAAGGATATAATGTTTCATTTCTATCAGAGTCTCCATTGCGCCAATCTCCTGGTACAATTGTTCCATCAGGCAACACGTAGTCGACTGACCCAGGAGGAGAGTAGTAGTTAGCAGACTTGTTAGCACGTAAAAAGTTATGTAAGTACACACATGCACAGGTAATAGTTGTTGCTTTGTGAGGCTCGAGAAGCATGGGCTTTCTTAATACTCTAAATACAGAGCTCATTATTCCAAAAGCATTTTCAGAACATCGCCTAGCTCTTGAAACGCGGTAGTTAAACACTCGTTTCTTGCTACCTTTTTCTTGATGACCAGGATATGGTTTTATTATGTGTTTGTGAAGTGCAAACGCGTCGTCTGCAACAATAACATGTGGTACTGCAAACACACGGCCAGGTAATGGTTTGTCAGCAGGCAAGTTGGCACTGTCTTTTAAGGTTGTATTCCACAAATCACAGTTTGTAAATACACCCCCATCTGAAATGCGGCCTTTGCACCCAACATCTACGTACAAAAATGAATAGTTTGAATCCACTAGAGCCATCAATACTATACTATAATGTCCTTTGTAGTTGAAATATTCAGTTCCACTATTACTAGGGCATTGTACAACTACATGCTTGCCGTCGAGGGCCCCTAGGCAATTATCAAATTGCCATTTATTTTTAAATCCAATAGAAACAAATTTCCATTCTTGACTATTATTAGGCGTTTTCACATATTCAGACAATGCATTGACAAGTGCTTCACACACGCTCGGCACAATTCTAGAAATGCTTTGTTTTGAAATTTTAAAAAGATACATCAAAGATGTATAGGAATCACCCGTTGCCAAAAATCTCAAAGTAACAGCCAAACAATCATTTACACTTACAGCATTCCGATAATTAATTGGTGTCTTGTTTAGAAATGGTTGGCCCAATAAGCATGATTAGTAACTCAAAATCTTCATTACATACCCTTGTAAAATTTGTAAACAAGCAACTTGCTGTCAGATCAGCACGAAATTGTTCACTGCACTCATCTCTTCCTCTAAACAGTTGTCTTTACCACCATCGTGGAGGCCGACGAAAGGACATGATCAAATAAGCTGCTGCAATACACGCCAAACGACGACGACGTTGAGTAGATACACTCATCACTGTAACTGCCGCTTTAACGCAGCGAACACTGATTTGTTGGTTCGCGGTCTTTAAAAAATGTTCGACGAACAAGTTTGGTGTACTAAATTTTAAATGTTCGTCAGTTTTTGTGTTGGCCAACAGTGTTCGACGAAAAAGTTCGCTCGGTGGAGACGCGGCTTTAAGACGTTGGATTGCTGCAACTAGCCTGAACCCTGCTCAATACGCTCCGTACATACTTCAACTGGCAATGTAGATTGCAGTGTGTTATCACCTTCATAGCTAGACTAAGATCGCTTGAACACGCCATCAGTACCTTCAAGGTCATATGTAGGCCACTAAGACGTTGGATTGCTGCAACTAGCCTGAACCCTGCTCAATACGCTCCGTACATACTTCAACTGGCAATGTAGATTGCAGTGTGTTATCACCTTCATAGCTAGACTAAGATCGCTTGAACACGTCATCAGTATCTTCAAGGTCGTATGTAGGCCACTAAGACGTTGGATTGCTGCAACTAGCCTGAACCCTGCTCAATACGCTCCGTACATACTTCAATTGGCAATGTAGATTGCAGTGTGTTATCACCTTCATAGCTAGACTAAGATCGCTTGAACACGTCATCAGTACCTTCAAGGTCGTATGTAGGCCACTAAGACGTTGGATTGCTGCAACTAGCCTGAACCCTGCTCAATACGCTCCGTACATACTTCAACTGGCAATGTAGATTACAGTGTGTTATCACCTTCATAGCTAGACTAAGATCGCTTGAACACGTCATCAGTATCTTCAAGGTCGTATGTAGGCCACTAAGACGTTGGATTGCTGCAACTAGCCTGAACCCTGCTCAATACGCTCCGTACATACTTCAATTGGCAATGTAGATTGCAGTGTGTTATCACCTTCATAGCTAGACTAAGATCGCTTGAACACGCCATCAGTACCTTCAAGGTCATATGTAGGCCACTAAGACGTTGGATTGCTGCAACTAGCCTGAACCCTGCTCAATACGCTCCGTACATACTTCAATTGGCAATGTAGATTGCAGTGTGTTATCACCTTCATAGCTAGACTAAGATCGCTTGAACACGTCATCAGTACCTTCAAGGTCGTATGTAGGCCACTAAGACGTTGGATTGCTGCAACTAGCCTGAACCCTGCTCAATACGCTCCGTACATACTTCAATTGGCAATGTAGATTGCAGTGTGTTATCACCTTCATAGCTAGACTAAGATCGCTTGAACACGTCATCAGTACCTCCAAGGTCGTATAAAGGCCACTAAGACGTTGGATTGCTGCAACTAGCCTGAACCCTGCTCAATACGCTCCGTACATACTTCAACTGGCAATGTAGATTGCAGTGTGTTATCACCTTCATAGCTAGACTAAGATCGCTTGAACACGTCATCAGTACCTTCAAGGTCATATGTAGGCCACTAAGACGTTGGATTGCTGCAACTAGCCTGAACCCTGCTCAATACGTTCCGTACATACTTCAACTGGCAATGTAGATTACAGTGTGTTATCACCTTCATAGCTAGACTAAGATCGCTTGAACACGTCATCAGTACCTTCAAGGTCATATGTAGGCCACTAAGACGTTGGATTGCTGCAACTAGCCTGAACCCTGCTCAATACGCTCCGTACATACTTCAACTGGTAATGTAGATTGGCAGTGTGTTATCACCTTCATAGCTAAACTAAGATCGCTTGAACTCGTAACGAGTTACTTCAAGATCATACTTAGTCAGAATAGAATTACGTGGAATTGCTGCAGTGGTATTTTTATCGTTATATTCATACGTTGTTGAAGGCCAACGGTTCTAACCCCCACTGCAAATTTAAGTGGATCTCCCGGGATTTGAACCTGTGACACTCTGTATTGGAAGCAGAAGTGCTAATCACTAGGCTAGCTAGAAGCCTTAATTGTACTTAGGACCTATGGTAAGAAATGTCAATTTCGAAAGTATGGTTATGGATAAAACTGTTCCTAAGAAAATAATAATGTTATGTAATTAATCTTCTGTTGGTTTAATTTTAACGAAAGGTTGGATGTTTATTTAAGTAAGGAAAATTGTTGTAATAATTAATTGTAAATGATATTAGTGTAAATACACTTATTTACTAAATATCCTCTTGTCGAGATGACCCCCCCCCCCCATCATGTTGTACGCTTCATATATGTGAAATTGCAACATTTCTATAATACTGTTATCTTACGCCCAGACAGTTTAGTCGGCTTCATATTTCGACAACTCTGAAAAGCTCAAGCCTCATTTGCCGACAGGTTGCGTGAGCCGTCTACTTCATATTCCGACAACTCTGAAAGGTCTGATTCCTAAGTTCAAAGATCGCTGAGTTGCCAAGTGACTGCTGAATTCATAAATATACTTTTGCTATACATTTTCAAACGTTTGACGTTTTCCTTGTTACAATATTCACAAGTAATCAGTTAGCATAAAAAGGGGTTTTGGCACAATATCAGTGGTAAAATTATATCTTGTACTATCGACACTACTGAGGACGTCATTCCGTAACATGGGCAAAACACCCGGTAATACTGTTACATCGGTTGAAACCGGAATGATTGAAGTTATAGTTGGGTATAGGCCTACAGCAAGACTGTTACAGACCATAAAGGAAATCTATGTGTAAAAAATTAACTATGATAACATTAAATTGTAATAAATTATATGAAAAATATTTAAATGGGCAATTACAAATTATTAAAAATAAGGAAATTTAATTAAAGAACTGATTTATAAAATAATAATTTAGTTCATACAAATTTACATACTGCTTTTTAATTGAAATTAAATACACTTACATGAATTTGACGGTTTTTACTCCAGTTGGACCATTTACTGGCTAAATTACTTAAGTTTTAAGTAAATTTTACAATTTATAAGGAAACGTATGGAAAAACTTCATCACAGCACAGTCCATCTTATTTTATAGTAAACATTTTATATATTATAGTAGGTACAGCGTTTACATTATAATTATGTTTACAATATGCCAGATGTCCTACGTAAAGTTCTCACAGTCACACCACTCGCCCCCGGCTCTTCCAATAACTCAATGATATGAATTTTAAGGAATTGTCGGCAATGTAAAAACATGGCATTTAACGAACTATATGGGACTTTGGCAAACCTCACAAGGAAAATTCATTCAATGAATAATAATTTTTCTCGCTTTTGTGGAGTAAAAGTGGTTTTACTCCCTAAAACCACACATTTGCTTTCAAAACCTTGCCTATATGTGGACATCAAAGATTAGTATTTTATTGTCTGCTCTGAAACTCAATGTCATTGGGGGGGAAGAGGGGGGGGGGTAAAAAAATACAATTTTGAAACTATTTCGAAATGATTTTACACTTGACTACACTATAGAGTGGAGCACTATATAAAGGTTATTTTTTATGAATCTGTATATAGCCTAAAGTAGAAAAGTCAAAATGCGTAAGTCTCTGAAAAAAATTCAAATCTGACTTAGCGCTCTAAAGACAGGTTTCAAATTACATGCCCCTGACTCAATTAAAAAAAATTCATTATATTCTCCAGAAAAACTCGCTTTTGGAGAGTAAAAGTGGTTTTACTCCCCAAAACCACATACAGGCTTTCAGAACCTAACCTATATATGGATATCAAACATTAGTAGTTTACTGTCTGCTTTGAAACCCAATGTCATGGGGGAGGGGGTCAAAAAATACAATTTTGAAACTATTTCGAAAAGATTTTACACTTGACTACACTATTGAGTGGAGCACAATATAAAGGCTATTTTTCTGAATTCTTATTAACCTTTAAATAAAAAAGTCAAAATGCGTAAGTCTCTGAAAAAAAATTCAAATCTGACTTAGCGCTCTCAAGAGAGGTTTAAAATTACACTCCCCTGACTCCATTTTCAAAAAAAATCATAATAGCCCCAGGCGCTTAAGAATCAAGGACTGAACTGAATATTTAAAAATATTTATGTATAGAATAATACTTGAGAGGTGTATCTTTAAACCTCACTTTTTAAAATACAAATATAAAGAAATAAAAACCAAAACATTTGGCATGAAACCTCCAGGACGTAATTTATTATGACACGTGGTTCATAATTTCGATATTCCAAAACAGGGAAAGGAACATGTTTTATTTTGTAGTAGTTCAGATACAATTGGTTAGAGATAATTGTGATAGTAAAAGTAAAATCAATGTATTGCAATATAGCCAATTTGTTGAATGCTAACATCAATATCATATAAATGAAAGATATTACAAACAGTTAAAAAACATAAATAAAAAAACGCTATTAAATCTACATAACAGATTGAAAAAATCAAAACATACTAACACATTAATGTGTAGCAGTAAACAGCTGTGATAACGAGAGCAACATTTACAAACTAATATTAATAAAAGATGGTACAAAACAATTTACATCAGTACATGCTAATTATAAATTTTCCTAGCAACGCTTTTAAAAAATATACAAGAGCGTATAATCCCTAGATAGACAGTTGTTTCTATTCTATAACTGGATAATAATTTTCCTCCAGTGGTGGCAACATAAGAAGTAAACTAATAAAAAATATCACTGTACATATATGGGTAGGAGGGTGGGACCACAGAGCAAGTTATACATATAGAGTGGACATAGACCCTCCTGCGGTGAAGCCGGCCGCCACCACCAAAATGGCAGCCCAGTCCACTTGCCGTCCCAGTACGGAGCGTCGAGCGCGTAGTTTGCGTGGGATATATATTCCTGGTTTACATTTATTTTAATATACTATATTGAAAAATTATGTAAAGGTAACAAATCAAACGATTAAGCGCGAACTACGAATCATTACGTGATTGTTCGAACTTTACTTTTCCTTCACATGGCTGCTTTACCATGTCACTTTACCACTTTCACACTTTACCACATCATACAAAGAACAATAATTGTCCTAGAATCAAACTCTTTTGATATTATGAAACTTCAATTAACAACCTTAAACTTTCTTGCTCACGAAACTTCTATGACAGAAAAATAAAGAAGAATTATCACATACTAACTTTTTCTTGTCATTTGAATGTTGTAATTGCTTAGCTAGTTATTAAAAATATTATTGTACAACTGTTGCGTATAACAAAATTATTTTCAACACTAACACATGCTTATTTTCAACATTGTTTTTTTGTCTTTAAATGCCTTAATGCAAACAAAGTGCCCTATACGGTGAGACATTCGGGGATTTGGCCACCATCAAGATGACGGACCCGGCTTCAACTGATCCTATGATACGGCTTGCCGATGCCTACTTTATTTGTATTTCTTGCTCTGTTACCCATACACGTAAGGTGGTGTTGACCCATCCACACAGTCATAAGTCAGGTAATGATGGCTCAACCCCCCCCCCCACCTTACATTTAAAACTAAATACCCATCTGTATGTGTATGGGTGGGCGGGTGGGTCACCACCACTGTATGTGTATGGGTGGGCGGGTAGATCATTACCACTGTACGTGTATGGTGGTAGTGATCTTACGGTAATCGTATCGTTCTGACCTATACACCATTTAGGACAAACGCTCAATGCATGTTAAAATTATTTGTTTAAGATAAAATTTAGCCTTATGGTTAGTTTCAATCGTTAAGAGTATTTAGATTGAGAATGTTATTAGTTTGAAGAATAACCGTTCAGTGTCGGTGAAAGTACTGTATGACAGTGAAAGTTGCGGAGCTGTCTCAAGAGCGAGGGCTATTTTCGTCAATCTCGCAACAGTGAAACAATATAAATACAACTATAGATGTAGAGCCCCGTTCCATAATCTTGAATGTTGAAATTAATACAAAAAACAATTTTTGTAATTCTAATAAGTGGACCTTCCTTCTAAGCATCGAATGAGATGGTTGGATAACCAATTTCGATTTCATAATCAGATTTAAATCCACATACAAATTAGATTGTTTTCATGTGATTTTATTTTTATTTTTACCATGGAAAACACAAGAATAATTATACAACCGTTTATTTGTCTTAATCAAGTTGTCGCCAGTGAAATAATATCACAAAATCTACTAACTACATCTCTCTTGAAATTGTGTGGGGATCTATATATAAGTAGACTAATAATTTGTTATTTGATTAAATGTACATCAATTATACTCTGGGGAGTTACTGCTAGTTATATAGTTTATTGTACAGTTGAACTTGGCAAAATAATGCTGTGGAGGATTATTGATTATTTATGTAATTTGTTATACATATAATGGAACCTAACTGAATTAGAAGTGGACATTTATTGATTATCTGTTCACTTTGTTATGTGATGGACTGTTTCTATAACGACGTATAATTGGACCAAATTACATAAAGAACAAATTGTGTTGCCTTTACATTGTATAAAGTAGCAAATATTTAGAGAAAAATGATACCTCGCAACGAAAAAGTGAACAAACTCCTCTGAAAGGCGTAACTACTACGGTGGAATGGCGGAATTCAGTTAGTGCTGGACAACTCGATACGAAATGAAGGAGTCTGAGACGGATTTTTGTCATTCCCTTTCTTGCATTTTAAGAATAATAACTTTTTTAATTAACCTATAATACATATAAACTCTTGTTTTATGCTAACTTTAGTTTTAAAGTTTGAGGAACAATTTTAGTTATTTTGGTTTATTTGTAGGTTTTTGGTTAAAAATAGATGGAGGCATGATTTGATACCAAAATTAAGTCAGTTATTTTTACTTTTTTAAATGTTACATCAAACTGTTAAGCTTGATGTCAATATTAGATGATGTTAACTACATCTAAACAAATTTAAAAATTCGTAATGTATAATATTTTGTTTTGGGGATAAGTAAAAAATATTACCTTCTAACCAGTAAACAAAATCTAATAAAAACCCACACAAATCTAACCATAAAACGTGTCTCTTGTGGCTCGATCTTAAGAACGGCTCGTGTACATAAATAAAATAGTTTTCTAGCTTGTTAAGACATTTTTACTTGTATATAATGGGAGTTATTGAATGAATATATTTGACAAATAGCTTGTATTAGGTGGCTTTAGTTGGAGATACGATCTCGTCGAAAGGGTTGTAGGCAATAAATAAAACCCCCCCCTTTACTGTATATTGCCAATATATCGCCGATTTTTATAACTTTCACCTGGTGGCAATCACTCGTATAGATTGATTAAAGACCTTCTGATCGGAGACTTTCAAGCTTTTTGTAATTTATTCGTCTTTTATTATTTATTTTCTACTAGTATGTGAAAAGAAAAATAAATAATTTGGGTTTTAGTATCATATCCAAAGTTATTACTTACTTATTTTTTTAAGTTTAAAGTGAGTTTAAACGTCACCATTATTCTAATTATGTTTATGCTAAGTTTATGTGATTGTTTAGTTTTCGATGGATTTTAACTAACAGTAATAAAGTGATTAATTAATAAATAAGTTTAAGTGACGGCTTGATATTTATATTTAGTCGGACTGACTCAATAAATTTTGAATTTTAAATGTTACTCCTTTGTATGTTTCAATAGTACTGTCTTTGAATGTATTGAAATTCTTATTTCTCGCAGTTTAGTTTTAAGTAAAACTCTTTCATATACTAAATATTTAATACCATATTACACTCAATTTTTTCGATCTCTTTAAATAAATCGAAAATTGGAAAACTAATTTCAGTCATTTAAACAATAAGTTGTTCTAATTATTTAACTACAATTGTTTTTTTTAAGAACTAAAATAAAATAATATCCTACCACTGACAGTTGGGTGGGTAGTATTAAATCCATATACATCATATTCGGTCAATAAAATTAAAAATCAACTCAAAACATGATACTTATTTTTTGTATACAACTGGTGTCGCAGTGCTGTAACTCAGCTACTTGGGGACAAAGTGCTGAGGAGATTGTAGGCGATATGTACTATGCTCGGTCCTCTTAATACTAACACGGCGTCCGTTCAATGATTTTCATCGACGTGGACACTACTGGAGAAGTCTAGGATATCACTGTTGGATGGTAGTCAAGGTTCAGATGTTGTGTAGAGAAGCGAACTGGGTGTAAGGCTTGTCAATTAGGTGAAAATCATACCAACAATACGTGGTTCGGATTCCACATAAAGCTGTAGGTCCCTTTATTATTGATGAACCAATATTAATGAATATCCTCTTTGAGGAACAGTCGACCTAAGTTAGTTAATAATGACTACACTCATTCATCTACACTCACCCTCACTCATTCACCCTCATATTCGCCCATATCTTGACGGACGGCGTCTTACTAATTAGTAATGAATCATAATAATACTCTAGTTATATAGGGTGGATGATTCTTTCGCAGTCCACGTGTGCATTATACAAAGGTTAGTCACACTAAATAATACAACCCCAATGCGTTCGAAACGTTGTAAGTATTCGGGGAGGGGGGCCTTACAAGAACCTCTGTTGAATCTACGGTTGCAAGTGAAGACTATAGAGACATACCTTAGAACCGTTAAATCTCTTGGTATTGTTAAAACGTGACTAACATTGCATAATTTAACATTTACATTAAATTCATTTACTAGTTAAAATTCATGTAAAATCATCATTTTACTACCTTGGTAATCAAATAACATACATTTTACATTGACAAATCGATTGAATACATATTTATCGTTCAACTTTTGGTTTTGGTTTGTAAAAAAATAACATAATTATTATATAATAGCCATTATTTATTTAACAGTTTTATAAATAATGCTGTTTATTATTTCATTACTCAAGTAGTTTGTTATGCCCGAATCCTTAGTCCTGGATCACCACTTCCCCCTCCGTCTGAGACTCCTGCATTACGTATTGAGTTGTCCAGCACTAACTGAATTCCGCCATTCCATCGTAGTGTTCACGCCTTTCAGAGTGGGTTGTTCACCACTTCCCCCTCCGTCTGAGACTCCTTCATTACGTATTGAGTTGTCCAGCACTAACTGAATTCCGCCATTCCATCGTAGTAGTCACGCCTTTCAGAGGGGGTTGTTCACTTTTTTCTTACGAGGTATCATTTTTCTCTAAATATTTGCTACTTTATTCTTAAAGGCAACACAATTTGTTCTTTAGAACACATGGACTGTACCGGGTCGTTTTGACCGGTACATTTTGTTACGTTCGTCGTGGTCTGCCGGGCTGCCTGAGACCGCACGTGCCCGCGTTTTGCTTATTTTGGTGGCCGTTGGCTCGGACTCGTTCGTTCCTGGTTCCAGCTTCGGTCAGGTTGGCCTATCTGTTCACTTGTTTCTCATCGGCCAATCGTCAAGACATGTTTGGGGGCTAGAGACTCAAAAACTCCAGGGTCCTTGAGTGGGACGTTTTCCCTCAGCCTGCCGTCCGGGTGAAGTTGACCATCTACACTGCTAGCCTGGCCTGAGGACCATGTATAGAGGCCAGTTGCGACCCCGCTGCCATCCCTACATCGGAGTGTTATTCTTCAGTCCTCAGCTCAGTGCGTTCCATTTTGTTTTTCCCGGCGGCTGAGCTGGGGGTGGTAATATTGTGAAAAAAAGGATAATAAATAAAAAAATAAAAAAATAAAAAAAAGAAGAACGCGGAAAGTTGTGCGGAACTATTTAATTAGGCCTAGGCTTAGGAACTGGCCTTGAACTTGAACAGTGTTATCATGAAACAGCCATGAGACAGATATACGCATTTATTTGAAAAAAAAAAAAAAAAAAAAATAGCTTTAAAAAAACTTTTATGTTATTATGTATTGTTATTTATCTTAGAATAGTTTATTTTGTTGTTATATTTTTAAATTTTATATTTGTTTGGCCCCTACTGTTATATTATGGTATTATTTATTTTTATGTTTAGGCCTAGTGATTTAATAGTTAGTGTTATTGATTTATTTATTTGTATTATTGTATTATTGATGTCAGTTGGTAATGAAACGGTACCGGGTTATATTTTATTTTTAATTACTTCTTTTTTAAAATCTTCACCAAAAGGGGATTTTTTTGTCTTTTACTTAACTTTCATTCGGAGCTGCCCAGGGATTCCGGCTTACTCCCTGGCCTCGGTGGAATCATGGGATGTGGGCTAAATTGCCGGGTTAATTGGTGTTGTCAAAAGTTTTCTAAATTTTCACTTAAAGGTTAAGTTGTTCCAAAAATTTTCTTTTGAGTCTCTAGGTTGCTGCAGATAGGCTCATGTACTTTGTAATGGTCAATGCCATTGTACTTGTATGGTTGGGTAGGTGGGTGATTGAATGTGGTGAGTGTAGATGAACAAACGTAGTCATTGTTACTAACAAAGATCGACTGTGTCCTAGAAAGAACCATCATTATTTATAGTATAAAATCTTAAGAAGACCTACTGCCCTCAATTCCTCGTAAAGCTGTAGGTCCCTTAGTTGCCCTGGCTGTTGCCCTTTCTGAGGAACAGTTGAGCTCAGTTAGTAGCCAGACTACACTCATCACATTCAATCACCCACCCACCCACCCATACAATGTACAGTGCCATTAACCCACCCGCCCACCCATACACGTAAGGTAGCATTAACCCACCCACCCTCCCATACACGTACAGAGTATTAACCCACCCATCCATACACGTACGGTGGCATTTAATCGTGAATTTTGTAATTGTGAATTTTGGTATTTGTAGCGTTTGTTGTTTTCATGTTAGTTTGTAATTTCTTGGTAATTTTGTGTAGCTGGTAATTCTTAATGGTGATTTTTGATATTGTGGCCTTCTGCCGGTTTCTGAATAATTAATTATTTGTTCTTTCTTGATAATAAATTAGTTTTGCTCAGCTGCCGAGTTTTAATTTGACCCACCAACTGCCACCCGTGATCCCATCACTTGACTGGTTTTGAGCCATCCCCCAGTTCGCACGACTTCCCGGTTTGGAGAGGGATGGGTCTCAGGACTATGCTCTCAAAGGAGGCAAAGCCTCCAGTTGGTGTTATGACCGACAGTTTATCATGAAATTTGATGGATATGTTAACTGGGACCTGTTATCATCCCACTATGATTTTTCACTAGATATGTTGAGAATTTACCAACACATAGTAAACCGGGGTTTGATTTTAAAAAGGACTAAGTTTCCCGAAGATATCCTGAGGGAAATGGCTCCTGACTTTAATATCGATTGTTGGATAATAGTAAGTAAATACCAGTCTTTGTCAGAACAATTTATTGATGACTGCAGACAAAGAAGATTGGGATGATATTTTATTGTATCAAAACGTAAGTGGGGCGTTTTTCATTATACACTATAACCGTATATGTAAAACAGATATCTCAAGCTTTGTGTGAACGTGTGTTCTATGGCTGGCCTAGACTCCGTGTCCAGGACACTTGTGTAGAATACCGTACTGTTGAGGTGAGGGCTGCCCAAAGTTAATAAAAAATCGCCCGACTGTTCTCCAAGGCAGCCGTAAAACGCGGTAGCCCTGAGACAGTCCTGCAGCTTGGAGCTAGGCTAAACCCCGTAAGACCTTCAGTGGCAGTCCGGGTCCGTCGGCACTGGTGGCGCAGTGTTGTAGCCCAGCTACTTGGGGACAAAGTGTTTGGGAGATTGAAGGCGATAGGTTCCATGCTCGGTTCTCTTAATACTGACGTGGCGTCCGCTAAATGGTTGTCATCAACATAGACAAGTCTGGAGTGTCCGTGTTGAATGGTAGTCAAGATTCGGATGTTGTATAGAGAAAAGAACTGAGTGTTAGTTATCTGAAAATTAGACCAACACTACGTGGTTCGGATTCCACGTAAAGCTGTAGGTCCCATAGTTGCCCTGGCTCTTGGGCTATTAATAAATAGTCCTTTCTGAGCTAAGTCGAACTCAGATAGTAACAATGACTACACTCGTTCATCTACACTCATTCACTCCTCATATTCGCCCATATCTCTACGATCGGCGTCTTAGAGATCCATAATGAATAATAATGGTACACTATATGATAGACTTAAAATTCGTAAAACCAGGGTGTGAGTGAGAGATGTTTGCATTACATAATCAACGGAAAATACAACACACTACACGAGTCTACTTACTAATCCATGGTAGTTAAGATGCACACTTTTGTAATTAAAGAAATAAAAAAAAAAACCTATGAAAAATAACAGTCCGCTGTAAGGTTGTACGTCACATTGAATTGCTTCTCTAAGTAAAGTGATGTCTAGACTTACAGAGGGATAAAAAAGTATAAAAAATAAACCCAAAATTAATACTGGGAGGTATCAATTTTGTTTTGGCTTGCGTTGGATGGGGCAAATTACAATAAACAGCCGTTCTCACGGCTAGTGGGAGTATACATTACTTGGGAATACCCACTATAATAAAAAGCGCGCCGAGACTTTATCTTTTGGGTGGTGTGGAAACTGGGTCAGTTAAAAAAAGAGTAAAGAAACTCAGTGCGTGGGTCCCCTACAACTCAATGCTATATATCAATATTTATGGTAGCCCTGAAAAGTGCTGTTTGTAGCACCTTGACGCCATGCCTTAGCCTAAGGGGACTCAGGGTTAGTGAGATAGGTTTTTTGTTTCGATCTATTCTTTTAGAGGTGCTGTGGTGATCATCAATGTATAAGCAGTATGTGATGGTTCTGAATGGGGGGGGGGGGGGGGGTTGGGGGGTGTGAAACCTAGGAGGTCCCTATCGTCTATCTCAAAGCAACATTCGGAGCATATAACGTTGTAACCATCGGTACAGAAGAAGCCTTCATCGGCCAACTCCTGAACGTACGGAGTTCCCCTGGAATGTGTGCCCGAAGGAGCCGAATGCTGGAAGGTCATCAGCCTGTAATTTAATCCAGCGTACTTTAATTCCTGCAAGAGGCTAGCTTCGTCCATCCTCTGCTGAAACGTCGCCTTGATGGATTTGGGCAGGGGCAGCTGCGCAATTTAGGACTTTTTTATATATTGTCATCACCTTCACGGCAGCTAGGTTGAACAGAGTTTCTAGAGACCGTTCCATTTCACAGAGAGGACAAGATAGACTCGATCCGAACATGTGTTAGGCTTCGGTTAAAAAATATGTAATGGTAGGAGCAGGGATGACGCAGTTGACAGTGGGCAGGGCAACCCATGCGCTTGCATGCTAGTGGAGGAAATTGAACCAATCAATCTCGACCTTTGCGCCTGGAGCGAGAGAAGCCAACCAATTAAACTTGACCTTATCATAACTGCAGTTTTATAAAATGCAAGTTGCAATACTCCCCAAACCAGTTCTCCAGTGTACATCTTTGCCACTATGAACTTCATCGTCCTTTCCGCTCTCCTGTTGATGGTGGGTGCCATCGATAGTGATAAAGAAAACACCCTGGCCAATCTAGTAAGTACAAATTCCTTTGTTTAATTTAAATATCAACAAATACTGAGTGTTAAAGTAAATGTGTGTCTTTTTAGACTCAAGCTAATTCCCCGCCTTCACCACCACGCCGACGGTTTCTGAGAGGGAACGAAGTCGTTGAAATGCTTGATGTAAGTATTTGTAATGATGTTTAATTTTCCAAGTACTTTAGGGTTTTTTTTTTTTTAAATTTATTAAGTAGCTTAAATTGTTTTAAAATGATCCAACCCCATTACGGACACTACCTGGCCATCCACTACTGTCTGAGGTAATTGACGTTCTATTTTACTCTCTATAAAATAAAAATAAAATAGAATATTAGTGCTTTAAAATAAAAATAGCAAATTCGACGTTATAGCTGACTTCTGGTCAAACAGACGGTTCATTGCGACTCATCATTCCTTTCTAGAAGGGCGGACAGTTTCCATAACTCGGTCCGAGCAGGTTAGCGTATTATCCAATTGGACTTTACTCAATAAATACAAATAATATATAATGAATTACAAAATTTTTTCTCACGATGTTGCTGCGAGAGGTGACAGTGGAGCGGAAAGCCAAAGTGGGGTAAGTTAAAGTGTTTCGGAGGAATTAGTAGTAGTAGTAATCATACATAATTTTTTGTTGATGTTTTAAAAGTGATTTTCGTTTTCAGAGCTCCGACAATAATCCGTTCGAGTGGACCTACGGACAACCCAATCCATCACCTCCTTCATACACGAACTGTCACAGTCTCGCTCGTGGCTTAACGAGCGTCGAAACGTCTTAACCAACTTGGTAGGTGTAACTTCATATGGTACAAAATATATTTTATCGATAAACTTCTAATCAAATAAATCTTAAAACAATTAATTTTTTTATTTACAGAAAGGTAAGCCACAACCATCAACTAGACGTCAACCACAGCCCTCAACCAGGTATGCTGTGGACTTAGGAAAATTAAAATGTATATTTGCTTTTGTTTAGGCGATTTTTGTGTGTTTCGGTATTACATTATTTATTTTGTGTTTCAGTGTGAACTAGACGACAATGATGAGCCACCTCCCGACGCTCTTGATGATTCCCTATCATGTGGTAGTTGTCGCCATAGGATCACCGTAAGCCACCTTTGCAGGAAGGAAATCACCGACGTCGAGAGGATTTACTCCGATTGAAGTGAAATAGTTGTAAGAAGTGAGACTAGGCCTCTTGGGAAAACTCACTATAATAAAAAACGCGCTGTGATCAGTACCTCCTGGGCAGTGTGGAAACCTGATCAGTTACAAATATAACTTTGTGACTGCAATTCAAAATCAGCAGTCGAGCACGCTAACCGTTGGGCTAGGACGGCATCGGTTAAATCATAGTTTTTTAAATACTTAAAGGTTTTGCCACCAGGTGCGCTGCAAAACCTACATTTGTTATAGTGTATATATAAAATAATGTATTTGTTATATTATAAGAAAGGAATTATGAGGGGCATTTGGGAATTCTGTGGGAAATTAGTAGAAGAAAATTCCGACAGGGTTGGTAGGACCGAGTCACGTGACCTCCACCATCTTGGAAAACCACAGAAAAGTGAGCCTCAAACTCTTAGAGCCTCAAACCAACTAATATCATTGGTTAAATCACTGTTTATTTGATATTTGCCACAAGATGATATCAAATATTAGCATTGATTTTATACACAAATAGATTTCCCATCCAATGTTAAATTTTGAGTCTTAAAATATCAGCTGTTTTTGTGGTCCATTGTGGAGCGCTAATGTAGTTCCATGTAAAATAATATAGTTTAAACCAGCTGTGGTTGCGCGCCTCACCAACTAACACAATTACTACCACAAATATTCCTATTAGATGGTTTATCTGTTGTAGATTTATATAATAAAGGCTATTAGGCTATTATTTGGAAAAACAAATGTTCCATTTGTTTGGAAAAACAAATGGAACCGGTTTCATAACTTTTATATGACTTCACTTGTAAAATTTAAATCTTGTACATGATCATGGTACAAATAACATAATTTTTGACGCCATTAGCGACATTTAATCTGTTCAGGAGGACGGCTCACGACGAGTTAAACGAAAATCTTCAACGTAAGCCTAAGTTGAGTTTGGTATCAAATGAAAGGCCTATTCAAGAGAAATTAATTGCCGCAAACCGGACTTCGAAAGGTTTATCATTTCCAGAGTAGCGGTCATTTGAATTTTAAAATAACTAATTTGAACATTATTATTTATCCGCTTTTTAGCATGGTTATTGGCACTGCAAGTCTTTAGTGGTCATTTTAAGATTATTTAAATTATGAGTTTAGAGCTATTGAGCCTTCTCTTACACCTAACCACAAATTGAAAAACAATGGCATCATATAATTACTATCGCTACAGTAACTAATTAGATTCCTTAGTTGAACTCATAAAAGTTATGTTTATTAAGTTGAACTCAATAGCTGTACTTGTATTTTAAGTTCATAAATCAACTTCAAACACGTTTGGAAAATAATATTGTAATGTTAGCTGTATTAATTCAAGAATAATTCTAGAACTGAATAGCATGACAATATATTAAACAACAAAATACAACAATAGAACAACTTCCATGTAAATAAAAAACACATGATATAAATTAAATAAATAATACATAGAGATATGGACACATCTCCCTCTGTAAGCAGTTATGACCAATCAGACCAATTTATTATTGATTTTCAAACTCTTTATCAAGTCAATCAAGTTTCACATATAAATCTTTGAACAGGCTTCGTCTGCCTTTACTTTTTCTTCAGTTTCCTTAGTCTTGTTTGGAATATTAACATAAAGATGTCGTTACGACTGTATGTTGTGCTCCATGAAGTGATTAACGATTTCTTCGTAGCTGTCCGTCCTGAATTTTAATTATGTATGAACGGGGTGCTCCATACTGCTTGACGACAGTTCCTTTTTGTCGGCGATCTCGTATATAGATAAGTCAGTTATTATTAAGTCAATTTATAATGTTTTGATAGTTTTAAACCAGAACAAAAAGACGAAAATTAACTGACAAAGCAATGCTTGTCACACAAAACAGATGGTTTGAAGTGTGAGCAGTAAATTACATTGTCCCGTGTACAATTAACTGATTAGTTTATGTCCAGCTGACCCCCGATACGTTTGACAATTAATTAACATTGAAATTGTGTTTTTAGATTAATGATAGTAACTTTTTTACTGGCTCATTTACTTGAAAGGGTTTGAAAAATATTCATCTATAACACAACTACCCTTGTAATTGTCATAATGAGTTTTATTACCAAAACTCATGCACATCAATTGTAATATTTAATTATACATCCATACACATTTGTTTTAATTAGTTTTAAAACAAAAAAGACTTATGGCACTGTGTAATTTTACTGCTAGGAAATATAAAAGAATGTCTATAATGCATATTATTTTCTACTTTTTGAGTACTTTTTATTTCAATTTCTTGTATGATAGAAAATAAAATAAATTTGTAGATACTATAAATGACATGTTGGTATCTTATCTTTAGATCTTTTGTAGTAGGTGAAAACTGAAAACGTCGTTAAGACTTGGAATAAGAAAATTTATACATGGTTATAATTTGTCGGTGGGTCTGATAAAATGAGCAATTTATAACATGTATAAAGTAAATCTAAAGTTTATGTTGATTTTCTAAATATGAACACACATATCCAGAGAGGTGGTTGCAATAGGCGATTCCATACAAATTTGCAAATTGACTGCAAATTAATCAGCAAACTACAATTTTATTTCAACTTTTAACTTGAAATGATAAGCAGATCAATATATTTATTTGATATTAAACAAAAAAAGTTACAATATTAGTATGTATATCACTAAGATGTCGTTTAGTGAGGTGTGGTTTTAGGACATTGGCATTTGAGTAGTTAAGCCTATCTATGCACCAAACCAAATTCCACCTGGTTATTTAAGGAGCCTCTTCAATAGTTCGACACAATTTACCAAAAATGTTAGTTTTAACAACAGTTCTAAGAATATTTGAAGACGTTTCATAAAATATTGTAGCCAATTAAAATATAATGTATGCAAAGCTCCTCTCTTTTGGAACAATTCAAGGAAAAGAGGTGTAAGTTTACTTAATAATTGTACAAATTTAAATCGTACGATCGTACAAATTAGCTAATTTTAATACATCGCAGATAACGGCGGTATGTCTTATTTTTTGATAAAAAAGTATTTGAAAAAATAAAATACTGATGATCTAAAAGGCATTTCATTTTGTTTATTACGTTTTTCCATAATTTTGACTTGAAAAAAAGCTGGAACCTATAAACATTATGAATCTACTGTCATGTTGTAAAAAGTAAAATTGTCAAGGTAAAACACTAAGGTAATTAAGTGCTTGGATACCAAAATAATAAAACTTCAAACTATTACCGACCTAAACTATTACGGTACACATGTGGTTATAGCTTGGAACTATTACCGACCTAAACTATTACGGTACACATGTGTTTATAGCTTGGAACTATTACCGACCTAAACTATTACGGTACACATGTGGTTATAGCTTGGAACTATTACCGACCTAAACTATTACGGTACACATGTGGTTATAGCTTGGAACTATTACTGACCTAAACTATTACGGTACACATGTGTTTATAGCTTGGAACTATTACCGACCTAAACTATTACGGTACACATGTGGTTATAGCTTGGAACTATTACCGACCTAAACTATTACGGTACACATGTGTTTATAGCTTGGAACTATTACCGACCTAAACTATTACGGTACACATGTGGTTATAGCTTGGAACTATTACCGACCTAAACTATTACGGTACACATGTGTTTATAGCTTGGAACTATTACCGACCTAAACTATTACGGTACACATGTGGTTATAGCTTGGAACTATTACCGACCTAAACTATTACGGTACACATGTGTTTATAGCTTGGAACTATTACCGACCTAAACTATTACGGTACACATGTGGTTATAGCTTGGAACTATTACCGACCTAAACTATTACGGTACACATGTGGTTATAGCTTGGAACTATTACCGACCTAAACTATTACGGTACACATGTGGTTATAGCTTGGAACTATTACCGACCTAAACTATTACGGTACACATGTGTTTATAGCTTGGAACTATTACCGACCTAAACTATTACGGTACACATGTGGTTATAGCTTGGAACTATTACCGACCTAAACTATTACGGTACACATGTGGTTATAGCTTGGAACTATTACTGACCTAAACTATTACGGTACACATGTGTTTATAGCTTGGAACTATTACCGACCTAAACTATTACGGTACACATGTGGTTATAGCTTGGAACTATTACCGACCTAAACTATTACGGTACACATGTGGTTATAGCTTGGAACTATTACCGACCTAAACTATTACGGTACACATGTGTTTATAGCTTGGAACTATTACCGACCTAAACTATTACGGTACACATGTGGTTATAGCTTGGAACTATTACCGACCTAAACTATTACGGTACACATGTGGTTATAGCTTGGAACTATTACCGACCTAAACTATTACGGTACACATGTGTTTATAGCTTGGAAGTATTACCGACCTAAACTATTACGGTACACATGTGTTTATAGCTTGGAACTATTACCGACCTAAACTATTACGGTACACATGTGGTTATAGCTTGGAACTATTACCGACCTAAACTATTACGGTACACATGTGTTTATAGCTTGGAACTATTACCGACCTAAACTATTACGGTACACATGTGGTTATAGCTTGGAACTATTACCGACCTAAACTATTACGGTACACATGTGGTTATAGCTTGGAACTATTACCGACCTAAACTATTACGGTACACATGTGTTTATAGCTTGGAACTATTACCGACCTAAACTATTACGGTACACATGTGGTTATACCTTGGAACTATTACCGACCTAAACTATTACGGTACACATGTGGTTATAGCTTGGAACTATTACTGACCTAAACTATTACGGTACACATGTGTTTATAGCTTGGAACTATTACCGACCTAAACTATTACGGTACACATGTGGTTATAGCTTGGAACTATTACCGACCTAAACTATTACGGTACACATGTGGTTATAGCTTGGAACTATTACCGACCTAAACTATTACGGTACACATGTGTTTATAGCTTGGAACTATTACCGACCTAAACTATTACGGTACACATGTGGTTATAGCTTGGAACTATTACCGACCTAAACTATTACGGTACACATGTGGTTATAGCTTGGAACTATTACCGACCTAAACTATTACGGTACACATGTGTTTATAGCTTGGAACTATTACCGACCTAAACTATTACGGTACACATGTGGTTATAGCTTGGAACTATTACCGACCTAAACTATTACGGTACACATGTGGTTATAGCTTGGAACTATTACCGACCTAAACTATTACGGTACACATGTGGTTATAGCTTGGAACTATTACCGACCTAAACTATTACGGTACACATGTGTTTATAGCTTGGAACTATTACTGACCTAAACTATTACTGTACACATGTGTTTATAGCTTGGAACTATTACTGACCTAAACTATTACGGTACACATGTGGTTATAGCTTGGAACCCAAACTACATGTCATACTGCTATGTCGTTCTCTGTTTAGTTGAATAATTGTTTGAACTGTAATCACTGTCATTTAAATGAGGTTAGCTTTTATCCTCTTTATTTTTATTTATTTATGCTTAAGATGACGATCGTCTAGATATGAGTGAACATGGATTTAGAATGAGTGTAGATGAGTGAATGCAATCATTGTTACAAACTAAGGCTCACTGTTCCATAGAAATTGTCATTAATTAATAGCCCAATGACAAATATCAGCCGGTGGTTATCAGCTGACCCATTTTAAAATTTGTTATGTTTGGGATCGTTACCTTATAAAGCTGTGCTTTATTCAACTATGCTACAACCAATTTTTGGTAACTCGACCAATATAATTTTGCTGTAGCAACTATTAGGTATTTAAAGTATGCAATTGCTACCTCCCAAAAAAACAACAAAATTTTCTCAGCTAAGAAGAGAAAGTTGGGGTTAACCACATCCAGAAAACGATGACAGTTTTTTATCTCATCAGCATAACTTAATTACTAGTTTTTAGTAGACTTAAATCCCATTTATAGAATATCTAATGAGAATTTATAGTGTCACACAATTCCTAAAGAAAAATACATAAACATTTTCAGAATAAAAAGAGCCAATTGAAAAGCTCAAACAAATTGGCTTACACATTGAAAACGCCTTTAAGAATCGTGCATATACAGAATAAGTTTCCAGAAGAAACCGGACAGTACTCAAAATGAGAGGCTACAGAAATACAGTATAGTACTAGTTATTTTTACATAATAATTAGTCGGTTACTTTTATTCATTCAATGTAGTTAATAATTAAATCGTTTCCTTTATGCGTAATCGATTCTATTACTTCTTATCAGTTATATCAACTTAAATAGCCAAGATATAATCAGATGAGTCATTGGCTGACAACGCTAGTATTTAGTAACTAAATTGATGGCAAGTTTGTTAGTTGTATCAAAGTTGTCGATACGTGTTTTAAACACATGTTTACTTGTTGTGTTTTTCTTATCAGCATGTGGCAAGGTAATTAAAGGGTATAATATTGAAACGTAAGATAAAAAACATTATTTTAAGTTATATTTGATTCCATACAATTAATAACATTTAAATTTATTTCTTAACATTATAGATACTTTAATTTTTGAATATTTATTCACTTAGTTCATATTTGTATGCTAATGGTGATGTGAAAACATACGAGAATTTATATAAAATGATGTATGTGAAACATTATCTTATTCCTACTTACAATTCACCCTGTTTATAAAGTAACATTCCTTTTTTATCCTATTATCATATGTACACGTATAAAATAAACCGTAATTAATCGTATTTCTAGATAATATTGAACCTTTTATAACATTATTAAAATTATAAGCAGTATATTTTAGACTTATATAACAGACTTATACAGTACAAGTAAACGTCACACAGCACAAATTTATTACAATATAAGCACAAAATGCACAAATATATTACAAGTACAAAATTCACAAATATTATGGTGATCGATTTCGGTGAACCACGCTCACCTTCCTCAGACCAGAGGGATTCACAAAAGAATCATTCTATGGTGAATCCATCTGGTCTGAGGAAGGTGAGCGTGGTTCACCGAAATCGATCACCGTAATATTTGTGAATGCTGTACTTGTATTGTAATATATTTGTGCATTTTGTGCTTATATTGTAATAAATTTGTGTTGTGTAACGTTTACTTGTACTGTATATGTACCAACACGTATTATGCTAATTAAAAAACAGTCTTATATCCCGTTATAAAAAACGGGATGTTATTGCAAGTCAATGAATTTTTAAAAATTGTCTTGGAATATTTTTAATCTTTTCTTGTGTCTAGGCAAAGAATAATGACGGCTTTACTTTGGAAACCAGCAATTTTCCGGAAATTGTAATGAACTCAGGTTTTGTGGACAAAACATTGCTGATAAAAGAAATTATAGAACATAACAAAACTTCGGTAATAGCAGCACCTCCTAAATACGGGAAGTCAACGAATATGGACATGATAAAGACGTTTTTCGAAGTTGAAGTTGATGAAGATGGTATAAGAAAAACCAAGGCAAATTATTTAACAGAGCCAGTAACAGACACTGTGAACTACAAACTTTTTAACAATAGTAAGCTTAAGATTAGTCATGAAGTAAGTTTAATGGAAGAGTTCTTTGGTCGAACTCCAGTGATGATTGTCAGTTTTAAGTGCGAACAAGTAATTAAAGACTCAGCTGATGTATTAAAATATTTTCAACAAGTGGTGCATGAAACATTCTTAAAATACTATTATTTGACGAAAAATAATAAATTGGAGGATTCTCAGAAGCGTGGCATTGAAAGTTGGTGCGATGATGAGGAGTATCTCACGTTGGATAAACAACAAGTGATCACTGGCTTGAGAGAACTGTCGGAGTACATCTACTACTACTTCGACCAGCGGAGGGTCTACGTCTTGGTAGACGACTACGACTCAGCCATCAGGAGTGCGATGTCCAGCGTCAGCGACAACGACGTCCTTGAAGAGGTCATACAACTCTGCGCCAGTGTAACGAACACACTGCTGAAGAGGAACGCTAGATACGTGCGAGGAGGGATGATGACTGGAGTCTGGGACATTCCAGCGGTTGGAACTCCAGTGCATAACACCAAAGACCCGGACTCCTTCCAGATACACAGATTCTTGGACGACCATCGGTTTGTCAACTACTACGGCGCCACGAAACAAGAAGTAGAAGAACTTATCACAAATTATAAACTTAAAGGCAGTATTGCAGATATTACTGTAAGGTACAATGGATATTTGAGTAAAAAGGGTCCGAAAATATACAATTTGTATTCCATTCTTAATTTTGTACAATCGGGGAAACTAAAGAACTACTGGACTTTTTGTAACCCTAAACAATACATAAAAGATATTATAAAAATACCTGATGTACAAAATAATATCACCGAACTCTTAAAAAATGAATCCGTTTACATCGAAGCAATTGAAAAATTAAAAGTAGATGACTTTTTGCTGCTTAGAAACATAACTACAAATCCAACATTCCATGTTACAGACGGCAGAGTTTTCTTTTTCCTGTTTGCCGAAGGATATTTCACATATAAATCTGGTATATTAATATATATAGATAAAGATCCACCTAAAGTAGGGATACGGTGTCCAAACGATGAAATAAAAGAATATTTTGAGAACGCCATACGATGTAATCTGGCAGAATGTTGATATGAAATTTGTATTATTTCGAAAAACAATGTAATCGAGTAAATTAATCGAAAAACTGTTTTTTTTAAATTAAAAATTAAATTAAAAAAGTATGCACTAATATTTGTAAATATACAAAAGATATAACGTTTTGATTTATTTTGCATATTAGGTCATATTATTTAGAATGAAATATACAGTGCTTCTATGTGGATCGTACTAAACATTTATACTTTGTATCACTACTGATTTTACTTGTTCTTTCTAGTCAATCTTCCATTCCACCGTTTTGCTGTATATATCAAAGAATCATTTTAGAAACTGAGTTAAGCATTGAGTTAAATCTCACTGGTTACTAAGATTATATTTGAACAAAACATTGTAAAATGTAAAATGTAACATGTAAAATGTTACCTTTAATATCTTGAACATGACTTGATGGGTAGGTTGGTCAGTGAGAGGTCGAGTTACTTTATGATTTAAATTTGTTAACACAATGATTAATCTTTGTTATTTTGAATGTCCAACATAGTAAACAATAGTAAAACAGTATTATTGGGCTGTTGTAACTTATAATGAATGTAGTTAAGTTACATGAATATGTGTTGTATATTTACTTTATGACTAACATTAAGTAAAGGCAATATTTAGTTTTAACCATTTTGTGTTAAATACTGTTATATCTCATGTTATTAGTTATGTTTTATCATGAGAGTGTGTCATATTGTAGTTTTATTAGCTTTTGGGTTCGTCCTAAAATTATTTATGTTGATTCCTGAAAATAAATTAATTCTACTTGAACCATATTATATAAACATTTTTGAGAAATTTGTTTGCTAATAATTTATACGAAATGAAACAGTGTAGTGTAGTTGGTTAATAAAGCCAATATTCTCCAGTAATGTAGTTGGTTAAAGCCCATTTTAGTTGGTAGTGTAAATGATTAGGGCCTAAATTGGTCACTATTGTAGTTGGTCAAAGCCAAATTTGGTCAATACTACAATTTGTTAAGACCTGCATTAGTCATTTTTGAAGTTGTTTCAAGCCTATTTTGGCCTATTCTGTGGTTGGTTAACGCCCATACTGGTCACTACTGTACTTGGTTACGGCTTATTGTAGTTGGTTAGACCAATATTGGCCAATAGCCTACTGTAGTTTATTAAAGCCCATATTGGCCGATACTGTAGTTTGTTAATCCTCAAAATGGTACTGTGGGATATAGATTACCACACTCTGTATTTCTATAATTGATCCTCATTTTATAATTATTTGATTGAGAAAATGTCCCCCATTTAAATTCAGTTTATGGACCTGGCTGAAAGCTAGCAAACCAAATTTGACATCGCTCTTCAGATTAGTGACTGACATAGACTTACATATCTGCCGGGGTACTATACAGGGAGATAAAAAAAGTAAGTTGGACGCTCCCCCCTCTTAATTATTTTATATTTTAGACGTGTAAAATATACTAATAATAATCATAATTTTCTAATTTTTGGCCCTCAGGGGAAGGGGGCGTGGGGGTTTTCAAATAACATTTATAGTCTTAGATAATATAATTTTAAAGGTCTTAGTTAGCAAATAAAAATAAACTTAAAGATTTGAAATCGGACCACTTTACAAGAAATGGCAGCGCCTCAAATTTTTGACCATAAAAGGCAAGGGGAGTGGGGGTAACTAAATATTTTCAAATAGGATTAATGGTCTTTTAGCTTATTGTTTAAAGGTCTTGGTTAGCCAATAAAAATATACTTAAAGTTTTAAATCTTTGAAATAGTAATTGCAAAAATATTCGTTAGATACGTATTTTTTTCAACGTTATGAATCACAACGAAGCTCAGTTACGTTTGGGGCTGCCATCAATTGTAGAGTTGTCCGATTTCAAATCTTTAAGTGTATTTTTTATTGAGTAACCAAGACCTTTAAATAATATATTACAAAACTTCAAGTGCTATTTCAAAATGTAAGTCCCCCCTCCCCTTTCCCCTGAAGGTCAAACATTTTAAATCTATCATTATTAGTGTAGACATTTATATAGTAAGATTGCTGTCAACAGATTTTCACATATCTAAAATAACAAACAAGTTAAGGGGGAGGGGGTGGGTGGCAACTTACTTTTCAATCACCCTGTATACCACAGTGTGCCTTTTACACTACTGGTTTTTTACCATTCAAATGAAAATGCATTTTTTACTTTAGAAGAAAAATTTATAGATTTATGTTTTTTGTGTATTTTTTTATTAAAGACTATGTTTAACTATTAGTGTCATTTAAATCCTCTTGTTCCTAACTGTGACATAGTACAATGTCGTGTCGTCTCTCAGTTGGCCGTCTTCCTCTATGTTGGTTTTCGTTTGTGATCTCTGTGATCTCTCTTTCATTTCGTTTTCCGTGTTTCCTGTTCGTGTCTTGTTCCCTGTCATTGGACTGCTGCCTGTCGTCATCTGTCTAATGGTTGGTGTCTTTTGGGTCTTTTGGGTAAGTGTTTATAAAATTTGCTTTTATTTACGGTTGCAGCTGAAATGTAGTTTTGCTGTTGTCAATTAATGTCATGTGTGTTTGTTTGATTTCATTTGTTAGTATTGCTCTTGCCCGTTTTTCTTATTTCATTTTGTTCTGTAGATAGGTTAGGTAGTCACATGGCTGCCGATTTAAAACCTTTTTTTTATTGTTGTTAAAGCTTTTTTGTAATGTTAATATTATTTAATATTGTTATTTAATTTGTTTTCTGTCCAATATAGATCTATTTTGTAATTTAATAATCTGTTTCTAATGCTGACTGTTCTAGATACTAAAGCAATTTCTAGCCATTCTTTAAAGTAATTGTTCTAAGTATCAAGGATAGTATTATTTATTTGTATTTAACCTGTTGTATTCTTATTAATTTAAATAATGTTCAAATTCTACTAAATTTGTTATTATTATTATTATTTTTTTGACGTATCATATTGTAAGCCTAATCTTTCTGTCAGGCTGTTTGCTGAATTTGATTTCGTAATGCCTTGGGCATAGACTATTGTTTTTGACTATTAAACTATAGACTTGTATTTATAGAATAAATACAATTAATTTATATACAGTAATTAATTTTAATGTTATGTAAAACCCCTTCTGGGTAAACGAGTAGTTGATAGCGTCCATGTAAATTTTTAGTATTTAGTGATTTTATTAATGTTAGTTTTTTATGGCAACAATATATTTTAGCTACATATTTTTTAGTTTCTTTTACCTCTCGACTTTTTTAATTCTAATTTTGTATGTTGTAGCCTTATTAAAGCTACTATTTATTTTTGATATGTTGAACAAACTTAAATGAGAGATTAAAATAAGACTTGTCCAGTGATACAACTTTTCACAGTGATAAAAATAATGATAAAAACGAAAATAAAAATCTCTTCTTTTATTTACTCAATGGAACATAAATAAATTAAAGTTTTATCACTGGACAAGTCTTATTTTAATCTCTCATTTAAGTTTGTTCAACATATCAAAAATAAATTGTAGCTTTAATAAGGCTACATTAAGTGCGCCACTCTGCTAGTTGAACAACAGAGAGATACGTCTAAAATAGAAGAGTGTGTGCTTATCCCAAATTATCTCAGACCAGATTTTAAAACAAAATTTAATATTAAATAAATTGAGAAGATGGCACTCAAGGTAGACTTTCTCTTGAAGAAAGAACTTATGTATGAAGCCCGTTTAAGAGGAATATAAGTAGAAGACAGCACACTAGTGGGTGATTTAAGAAAGAAACTTAGAGAGCTTGTCAAGTTAGGTGTTAGGCCTAATATAGGTTACCTGTCCGGCCATGTAGTAGGTGGAGAGGAATATGAATACATTAAAGTGAACTTAGAAAATGTGAAAGAAAGACTTGAGGGTGTTGTGGAAAGTAGATGTTTAAGTGATATAATCCGTATTGAAGCTAAGTTAGCTCATTACAAATTGAGATTAAAGGGGTTAAAAGGTTTGTTTGTAAGTAATGAAGCCGCTCTAGCTTAAGTGTCATACCTCGAGGAAATTTTAAATTCCTTGAAGGAAATGGTAGGAAAAATTAATATTGATTTAACAGAGAAGGACAACATAGAGCAGGGAATAACTAGAAACGGCGAAATAGAAGACGAGTTTGAGCAAAGCTTGGTAAGGGGAATTCAGAAACCGGTTTTAATGAGCCAATCGATAAGCGCACCCTTGAACGGAGTCGTATCTCCAGAAATGGCAGATAATTTCAACTGTCAACGAAACGTTACGTTGAATTATTCTCGCCTACCTAATCCACTAGAGCGTTATCTAAATAGGTTTGAGCTAAAAGATGGGTTAAACGCAAGCTTGTTGATCAAATTTATTAAAAACATGTAAGCTTTGAAAAACGAAACTAAATTAAAAGACAGTGAGATTTTAGAGATTATCTTGGGATATGCAAACGGTCCTTTGTACAGCAAAATATTAAAATGTAAAGAAGATAGAGACACTGTAAGTGAAACTCACCTAATTATTCTAAAACAATTTGTTCCAGTGGGGCTGAGATAAAACTTAAAGAAAATAATGGTAAACCGTCCACAGAGGTCTGGGGAACCATTAGAAGTATATATAAATGAATTGAAAATCTATATTGAGGTACTTAATACTAGATACACCGAAGAAGAAGTTGTAGACATTGTTAAATTAGGATTAAATCCTGAAACTAGAGCTAAATTAGTATTTGTGGGAAATCCTACCATCTATTTAGACCTAGATGTGTAGATGTGTATTCAAGTAAAAAATGTATGTTACAACGATGTACAACGTAGAGAAGTAAGAGCATACCTACCACCTAAGTATAGGGTTAGCCGTGCTGTAAACAATGTAGAAGATCGAAAAACATGTTTTATATGTAATAAATATGGACACATAGCGAGGGATTGCTTTCAGAATAAGAACACACATAAGCACACACAGCAGTACAACAAAGTTTTCACACCACCCAATAAACAATATAACCCAGTAAAATACAATAGACCCGGAACGAGTTTTACACGGAAGGAGATTACAACACAGAAGCCAAAAAACTATATTATGGGAGGGAGTTGGCCAAATTCGGATCTCGTGTCGATCCCCTCTCAGAAATCCAGCAAAAGGTAAACAAAAACAAACCCGTACACAACAATACAGCAGACGACAAGAATACTCACTCGACTGTAAACAATAACAGTGCTAATATGGTACACAGTCTAAACATTTTACCAACTATTGAAGTTATAGTAAACAACAAAGTGAAACAGGAATCATTAATTGATACTGGAAGTTCAATTAATGTAATTAGTGAAGATTTGTTTAAAAAATTGAAAGCATGTAGTCCTAGATTAGAATTAAAGAGAAGAAGTAAATTAAAGTTTCATGAATTTGAAAATCTTTAGGAAGTAGTTTTCTTAGCCATTGTTTATTTCCTGTTGTATTGGCAAATCACTATTCATTTTATTGTTTTTAAATAAACATTTGAAAATATATTGTATTTAAAACTATTTAATAAATCTTATTGAAATATGATAAATATCACTATACATACTAATATAATGTGATAAATAGTATATAATTAGATAAATAGCCTTAAAAAATATCAGAATGCCTATAGTAAATTTTATCAGTATTAAAAATAATCTAAGAAAATATAAATAAAACTGGCACTAATAAATATTAATAAAACAGAGTGATTCGTTTCAGTTGAGAC
This sequence comes from Stictocephala bisonia, assembly GCA_035578905.1. Classification (NCBI taxonomy): domain Eukaryota; kingdom Metazoa; phylum Arthropoda; class Insecta; order Hemiptera; family Membracidae; genus Stictocephala; species Stictocephala bisonia. The sequence continues at coordinate 828,082 of JAQJVL010000358.1, forward strand.
ACAATAATAGATTGTTTAAAGTGACAGTATACAGGACGGGAGTTGTACTGTAAACCATCAGCTGATTAGACGTTGTCCAGCTGACCTCGATACATTTACTGATTAACAGTGTTATGGCGCTTTGTAAACAAACGACAGAGCATACACTTTGTTGTAAACGTCCTTTCATACATTATAGGAATGGTTTCAAACACATACACCAACAAAAAAATATACTTGCTAATAATGTATCTTTATTATAATAATGACGAATTTCTTAAGAGTTGACATATACAATCTTCTATACCTAAAAATAATTATGTGAGGCTAACAACTATAAATTAATTGAAATATATATCCATAGCTTTGAGTATAATTAAACATGAATTTACAGTTTAATTACACTACGTTTATAATAAAGCCTGAAAATCAAGCTTTTTTTGATAGATCAAGTTAGAGTTGAAGATAAAAAATCCATAACTTCCTCTTGTGTCTGACGTATAAAATATAACGTTTATAAAATGCTTTGTACATGCTACATTACCCTGTCGCGAAGCCTGTAATTCGTTGAACTTCCATTCGTGTTGAATCTGTTCCTAAGTACAGTCACAACACTTCAAGGAAGGTCGTAAGTGCGCGTGTCTGATAATTAATCCGACGTAAATTTACTTAATTTTATGTTTAAAGATTCAAAATTAGTTATCTGCTATGAAATACAGATCTAGAGTTAAGCTAAAAGAAAATATTTAACATAGCTCATTTGACTATACAGGGTGTCCAAAAAAGGCCAGACTGGTTAAATATTTTTGAAATGTTTAAGATAGAGATAAAACAATTGGTACCAAGTTACTGGACATAAAAACATATTTTAAAACATAGTTCAGTAACCCGCTATCTCCTTAGGGGGATGGCCCACAAGAACTCAGAAGGAAATTTTAAATGTAAGCCTAATGCATACCATTTTAACGGTCTTAATTAGTTGAACATCATGCCACAAATTAGACGTCTAAAGGTTAATCCTAAACAAAATGGCGGCGCTCGAAAGTTTCAATACTTATCTTTTGTGTAAGTTCAAGAATGGCTTAATTTTACCGTAACCATATCAGATGAAGCAACAAAACTTCACCCATAATAACTGTACATAAACACCTACTTTTAGATTTATTCATTGTCCTGCTATTCTCCGCGGTCCGCGAGAAGTCAGTAGAAAATTCTTAATCTAAGCATAAGTTGATGCACATCATTTTAAAGGAATAGTCAAGCAAAGATGAATGCCGAAAACCACACTTCAAAAGCTTTATCCGTTACAAAATACAGTAGTACCAGGCAACTGGTTGCGGCATCCTTCTTTGCTTGACTAGCCCTTTAAAATTATGTGCAAATCACCTTAAGCTTAAATTAAGAATTGTCGACCGACTCGTCGTGGACCGTTCGTGGACACTGAATATATCTAAGAGTAAGTGTTTATGTACAGTTATTATGGGTGAAGTTTTGTTGCTTAATCTGATATGGTTACAATAAAATTAAGCAATTATTGAACTTGAAAATAAGATAAGTATTGAAACTTTCGAGCGTCGCCATTTTGTTTAGGATTAACCTTTTGAGGTTTAGTTTATGGCATGATGTTCTACTAATTATGACCTTTAAAATGCTATTCATATCGACCTATGCTTACATTTAAGATCTTCTTCCGACTTCTAGTGGCTCGTCCCCCTAAGGAGGTAGCGGGTCACTGAATTATGATTTAAAATAGGTTTTATGTCCAGTAACTTGGTACCAATTCTTTTATCTCTTTTATCTTAAACATTTCAAAAATATTTAACCGGTCCGGAACTTTTTGAACACCCGGTATGTACAAGGTGGAACAAATATGGAAACGCTTTCACAACTTTTGTATAACTTCACTTGTAAAAGCGAAAACTTGTACATCATCATGGGTACAAAGAACACACTTTTTGACGCCTTTAGCGACATTTCATCTTTTCAGGTGGACGACCCGTGAGGAGTTGAACGAAAATCTTTAATGTAGGTCGAATTTTGTATCAAATGAAAGGTCTATTCAAGAGAAATTAATTGCAGCAAACGGACTTCGAAAGAATTATCTTTTGCAGTGTAGCGGCCGTTTGAATCTCAAAGTAACTAATCTAAACAATATTTTTCTTCGCTATTTAACGGTTTCAGGTAAATTATTCCAAACAAAAATTATACTTTATGGAACACAATTATTAAAAAAAGTATCTATGGAAAAAATAACGTTGTTATGGAAGCGCTTCCATATTTCTTTTCCACCCTGTATATGACATGTATTGGTTTAGTATGTACTCATACAGTAAATTGACATTTACTTAACCTCTATTCACAATTTTAACATTTAACGTGGAAATAGGCTTGTTACATTTTTTCTTAATACACTTAGTACATAGTAGAATACGTTTGTATACTCCCGAATAAGAAGTTATATACTTTATTTAACATATCATACTATAGATATTGTTTTACTTGGTACAAAATTGTTAAGTAGTAAGTAGTAGATTAGATATAGACATATTTCTAAGGTCCTGATGCTGCAAGTTCAACTTGGCAGATCAATCATTTCGTCACTTTGATTATGTAAGGTCTCAATCTATATTATGTAAGGTCTCCATCTATATTATGTAAGGTCTTCATCTATATTATGTAAGGTCTCCATCTATATTATGTAAGGTCTCCATCTATATTTCAGGTAATCTACTTAGTATACAGTTAGTTTCAGTTGTGTGTCCAAAATAATACTATACTATAGAGTGAATGTTGAAAGATAAAAGGTCGACATGTTCAATCTTGTTACTTAACTACGCTTCAGTATTTTGGCCTTACTAACATACAGAGAATGACCATTCAGATCAGTTAAAGAAGGCACAAATAGTACTGGTCCCTGTTCCATGATGTTTGAGTTTTTTTGATATAAAGGAATACATTTCTGACGAATTAAAAGAGTTACATTTTGAAGTGTGTTATACAGGGTGGTCTGGACCTAGCGTTAAACTTTGTACCTGGTATAACTACATAATAAATGTAATATAATGGTGGAAATTTAAAGTTCTCCACGTACACTATCTTCACTCAGGAGCAATTTAAAGATTTTTTTGAAAATCTTGTATAGGGTTTTTTTTGCGGAAGTTACTCCTCTAAAACAATTGTTTTAAGGTAAATACCCAACATTTTAAAAATATACGTAAAATTTGAGTAAGAAGACATGGTTTTACATCACATTTATTAAAACTAGTATGGGCTTTTTCTACGTTAAAGTTAAATTTCTTAAAATTTGTTAAAAAAATAACAAAAGCCCGCTTCTATCTCAGTTACATTGTAACTTACAGATTGTCAAATAATACTAACAACTTTCTTAGCTAATAACGTTCCTTGCAATACCAAACAACCTTCAAATTGGATCATCGTAGTCAGCAATAAAACGAGAAAATGTTAGAAAAACACGGACTACCTAAAATATTTCAATGGCATTTAAGGGTTTACTCTTGTTAACATTTTGTTAACTATGGAATATCACGACTTGTATTATTGATGGTTAGTTTGCAACCAGTGTCAAAATTTCTCCTTGGTAATAAAATAAATAAAAATGGGACTCACTTATTTTTTATTTCAGTATACAGTTTTATTTCAGTTTCTGTTCAAAATGTCCACCATTCTCCCTCTGGCTCTCTTTCTCATTGCTCGAACAGTCACTTTATAGCTTATTTTCTCCCTACCTTCTGTGCAGCAGCTTGAATCCTGTTTAGAAGTTCCTCTTCGCTGTTTATAGGCGTTACACACATTTCATATTTCATGAACCCCTACACTAAACAGTCCATGGGGTTCAAATCGGAAGATCTTGCAGGCCAAGAGATCGGACCTCCGCGTCCTATCCAAGTTGGGTAGTTTTCACTCAGCCACTCTCTAACGTCTCCATTAAAGAGAAGAGGTGCGCCATCTTATTGATAAATAACATCTTGTCGCTGATTAGGGTGTATCACATCTAAAAGTTGAGGTAAATCGTATTGCAAAAAGTCAAGATACATAATTCTATTTAAACTTCTCTGAAAGACGTGAGGTCACAAGAAACGATCCCCATTCACAGCTGCCCAAACATTTATGCTAAATATTCTTTGAAAGAATGATTCTATGGCTTATTTAGACTTTTCGGTATTCCACACGTGCATATTGTGAAGGTTGAATACACCTTGCCTTGTAAAACTAGCTTCTGTCCATAAAATGTTTTTGAAAAAGTGATATTGGTCATCACTATTCGAATTTAATACGTAGTGACAGGAATCTTGTCTAACAGCGTAATCATTATGTTCAAGGCCTTGAATTTAGTAAAATCGTAAGGGTGGAATTTATTTTTGTATAAAATAGTTAAAACTGTAGTTTTACTCACGCCGGATTCATTTGCAAGTTTACAGCTCTACTAGTTCTAGGTATTCTCTAACTCGATTCAGGACTTGATCTTCAATATCCAAGATGCTGCACCCACTTCACTCCACTCTTTGTGAACAGATCCACGTTCAACTAAACGCTGATGCAGTCGCGTAAACACTTGAACACTGATCAGGATAGCGAACGGTGTACTCTCTCTGAGCGGCACTCACATTTCCATTACAAAAACCATAAAAAAATGAATTTCGGAATATTCTTAATTTGAAAACGACATCGTTAGCTCACTTCCAATAAGTAAATGACCCTAACTTAATAACAGTAATTTGTCCAAACAAAATATAACACAGGTATTATCTTATCTAATGATAAGATGGGCTATAATTAAATATTGATGAATTCTTTTAGCTACACTTGGCTGTTAATTAAAATATTCAAGTCTCTAAACTATTTCCTTTTTAATAAGGACACAGTTTAGTGAATGAGGTTCAATACTACTATCTGGCATATCTTAATCTACTTATATTTTATATTTGATTATAAATCGAAATCAGAGCTTAAATGGAAATCTGTCACATTTCCAGTAATTGAAACCAGGACAATCCAATTGGAGTGAAGTGTAAACGAGGGTTCGTTAAACATTCGTTACAGTAACAAACAACATTGAATGAATATTCTATGTGATTTTATAAAATTGTAAACTAGTTTAAACTAACAGCTAAATGAACTTAACATGGTTTTGAACTACTATGACCTGAGCTTGTGCATAGTACGTGATCTAAAGGTGTATACGTGATCACTTCTTTCAACACTAACAAGAGGTTTCAACATTGTAATTTTAAATGATGTAACAATTGTATTGAAGGATCAGGACGATCCGAAGTTATATTTGTACGTGGGAAAATCATTAAAAAAAACTAATATAACCATAACAATATTTTGCTACTCTGTTTTATAGTTTTTTAGCTACAATTAAATCTTGCAAAGGTTGTGAAATACTAACTATTTACTCGACTATTTCTCGATATGAAATTTGTTACTTTGTGCGTATCCAAGACCACTACGTCGTTAAGTAACAAGATTCAACATGCCACTCATTTAACTGTCCTGTAAGGTGTTCTTATGGGTGTAAGAAATAACACTACGCCGTTAATAACAAGATTCAACATGCCAATCATTTAACTGATCTGTAAAGTGTTCTTATGGGTGTAAGAAATAAAACTACGCCGTTAATAACAAGATTCAACATGCCACTCATTTAACTAACCTGTAAGGTGTTTTCATGGGTGTAAGAAAGAACACTACGTCGTTAATAACAAGATTCAAGGTGCCAATCATTTAACTGATCTGTAAAGTGATCTTATGGGTGTAAGAAATAAAACTACGCCGTTATTAACAAGATTCAAGATACCAATCATTTAACTGATCTGTAAAGCGTTCTTATGGGTGTAAGAAATAACACTACGCCATTAATAACAAGATTCAACATGCCACTAATTTAACTGACCTGTAAGGTGTTCTTATGGGTGTAAGAAATAAAACTACGCCGTTAATAACAAGATTCAACATGCCACTCATTTAACTGACCTGTTAGGTGTTTTCATGGGTGAAAGTAAGAACAATACGTCAATAAGTAACAAGATTCAACATGCCACTCATTTAACTGACCTGTAAGGTGTTTTCATGGGTAAGAGTAAGAACAAGAGGTCAAGAGGTAACAAGATTCAACATGCCACTCATTTAACTGATATGTAAAGTGTTCTTATGGGTGTAAGAAATAAAACTATGCCGTTAATAACAAGATTCAACATGCAACTCATTTAACTGACCTGTAAGGTGTTTTCATGGGTGAAAGTAAGAACAATACGTCAATAAGTAACAAGATTCAACATGCCACTCATTTAACTGACCTGTAAGGTGTTTTCATGGGTGAAAGTAAGAACACTACGTCAATAAGTAACAAGATTCAACATGCCAGTCATTTAACTGATCTGTAAAGTGTTCTTATGGGTGTAAGAAATAAAACTACGCCGTTAATAACAAGATTCAACATGCCACTCATTTAACTGACCTGTAAGGTGTTTTCATGGGTGAAAGTAAGAACAATACGTCAATAAGTAACAAGATTCAACATGCCACTCATTTAACTGACCTGTAAGGTGTTTTCATGGGTGAAAGTAAGAACACTACGTCAATAAGTAACAAGATTCAACATGCCACTCATTTAACTGATCTGCAAAGTGTTCTTATGGGTGAAAATAAGAACAATACGTCATTAAGTAATAAGATTCAACATGCCACTTATTTAACTGATATGTAATGTGTTCTTATGGGTGAAAGTAAAAAGCCTACGTCAATAAGTAACAAGATTCAACATTCCACTTATTTAACTGATATGTAGTGTGTTCTTATGGGTGAAAGTAAGAACACTACGTCAATAAGTAACAAGATTCAACATGCCACTCATTTAACTGATCTGTAAAGTGTTCTTATGGGTGAAAGTAAGAACACTACGTCAATAAGTTACAAGATTCAACATGCCACTAATTTAATTGATATGTAAAGTGTTCTTATGGGTGAAAGTAAGAACACTACGTCAATAAGATACAAGATTCAACATGCCACTCATTTAATTGATATGTAAAGTGTTCTTACGGATGAAAGTAAGAACACTACGTCAATAAGTAACAAGATTCAACATGCCACTAATTTAATTGATATTTAAAGTGTTCTTATGGGTGAAGGTAAGAACACTACGTCAATAAGTAACAAGATTCAACATGCCACTCATTTAACTGATCTGTAAAGTGTTCTTATGGGTGAAAGTATGAACAATACGTCAATAAGTAACAAGATTCAACATGCTACAAATTTAATTGATATGTAAAGTGTTCTTATGGGTGAAAGTAAGAACACTACGTCAATAAGTAACAAGATTCAACATGCCACTCATTTAATTGATATGTAAAGTGTTCTTATGGGTGAAAGTAAGAACACTACGTCAATAAGTAACAAGATTCAACATGCCACTCATTTAATTGATATGTAATGTGTTCTTATGGGTGAAAGTAAGAACACTACGTCAATAAGTAACAAGATTCAACATGCCACTCATTTAACTGATCTGTAAAGAGTTATTATGGGTGAAAGTAAGAACAATACGTCATTAAGTAATAAGATTCAACATGCCACTCATTTAACTGATATGTAATGTGTTCTTATGGGTGAAAGTAAGAAGACTACGTCAATAAGTAACAAGATTCAAAATGTCACTTATTTAACTGATATGTAATGTGTTCTTATGGGTGAAAGTAAGAACACTACGTCAATAAGTAACAAGATTCAACATGCCACTAATTTAATTGATATGTAAAGTGTTCTTATGGGTGAAAGTAAGAACACTACGTCAATAAGTAACAAGATTGAACATGCCACTAATTTAATTGATATGTAAAGTGTTCTTATGGGTGAAAGTAAGAACACTACGTCAATAAGTAACAAGATTCAACATGCTACAAATGTAATTGATATGTAAAGTGTTCTTATGGGTGAAAGTAAGAACAATACGTCAATAAGTAACAAGATTAAACATTCTACTTATTTAAATGATATGTAGTGTGTTCTTATGGGTGATAGTAAGAACACTACGTCAATAAGTTACAAGATTCAACATGCCACTCATTTAACTGATATGTAATGTGTTCTTTTGGGTGAAAGTAAGAAGACTACGTCAATAAGTAACAAGATTCAACATGCTACTAATTTAATTGATATGTAAAGTGTTCTTATGGGTGAAAGTAAGAACACTACGTCAATAAGTAACAAGATTCAACATTCCACTTATTTAACTGATATGTAGTGTGTTATTATGGCAGAAAGTAAGAACTCTACGTCAATAAGTTAAAAGATTCAACATGCCACTCATTTAACTGATATGTAAAGTGTTCTTATGGGTGAAAGTAAGAAGACTACGTCAATAAGTAACAAGATTCAACATTCCACTTATTTAAGAGATATGTAGTGTGTTCTTATGGGTGAAAGTAAGAACACTACGTCAATAAGTAACAAGATTCAACATGCCACTAATTTAATTGATATGTAAAGTGTTCTTATGGGTGAAAGTAAGAACACTACGTCAATAAGTAACAAGATTGAACATGCCACTAATTTAATTGATATGTAAAGTGTTCTTATGGGTGAAAGTAAGAACACTACGTCAATAAGTAACAAGATTCAACATGCCACTAATTTAATTGATATGTAAAGTGTTCTTATGGGTGAAAGTAAGAACACTACGTCAATAAGTAACAAGATTCAACATGCCACTCATTTAACTGATCTGTAAAGTGTTCTTATGGGTGAAAGTAAGAACAATACGTCAATAAGTAACAAGATTCAACATGCTACAAATTTAATTGATATGTAAAGTGTTCTTTTGGGTGAAAGTAAGAACACTACGTCAATAAGTAACAAGATTCAACATTCCACTTATTTAACAGATATGTAGTGTGTTCTTATGGGTGAAAGTAAGAACACTACGTCAATAAGTAACAAGATTCAACATGCCACTAATTTAATTGATATGTAAAGTGTTCTTATGGGTGAAAGTAAGAACACTACGTCAATAAGTAACAAGATTGAACATGCCACTAATTTAATTGATATGTAAAGTGTTCTTATGGGTGAAAGTAAGAACACTACGTCAATAAGTAACAAGATTCAACATGCCACTAATTTAATTGATATGTAAAGTGTTCTTATGGGTGAAAGTAAGAACACTACGTCAATAAGTAACAAGATTCAACATGCCACTCATTTAACTGATATGTAGTGTGTTCTTATGGGTGAAAGTAAGAACAATACGTCAATAAGTAACAAGATTCAACATGCTACAAATTTAATTGATATGTAAAGTGTTCTTTTGGGTGAAAGTAAGAACACTACGTCAATAAGTAACAAGATTCAACATGCCACTCATTTAACTAATATGTCATTTGTTCTTATGGGTGAAAGTAAGAACACTACGTCAATAAGTAACAAGATTCAACATGCCACTCATTTAACTGATATGTAATGTGTTCTTATGGGCGAAAGTAAGAACACTACGTCAATAAGTAACAAGATTCAACATGCCACTCATTTAACTGATATGTAGTGTGTTCTTATGGGTGAAAGTAAGAACACTACGTCAATAAGTAACAAGGTTCAACATTCCACTTATTTAACTGATATGTAGTGTGTTCTTATGGGTGAAAGTAAGAACACTACGTCAATAAGTAACAAGATTCAACATGCCACTAATTTAATTGATATATAAAGTGTTCTTATGGGTGAAAGTAAGAACACTACGTCAATAAGTAACAAGATTCAACATGCCCCTCATTTAACTGATATGTAATGTGTTCTTATGGGTGAAAGTAAGAACACTACGTCAATAAGTAACAAGATTCAACATGCCACTCATTTAACTGATCTCGTATGTAATGTGTGCCAATGAGAAGAGAAACGTTGTCAATGGACATTTTTAAATTTACCACTCTCTTAATTGGTCTAATGTTTGTTCCTTTTTGTATCATAAATTTAAAAAAAAATATCATACAGAGTGGTCTGGACGTAGCGTTAAACTTTGTACCTGGTATAACTACATAATAAATGACACAGCCTGTTTACAAGATATGTATCGTCAATGATGTTAATTGAGAACGCATCTCACATTTGGCCTGATAGTTTTACTTATTTTTTTCATTCATCGGTGTCATAGGTTAAAAAAAAGAAAAAATTGATTTATCAGCTGGGTAAATAAAGTATTGAAGTAAAGAGTATTTGACAAATACACATGCTAACGTATGGGATATCATTACGTGGTTTGTAACTCAATGCCAAAACATAATATACCTACTGTCAGCTTGACATAAGTAAATTACAATAATCGATATCAATAACCTCCCGCCAATTTCATGGCAATATCCCACTCAACACCAAACTTTGTTTGGCTAGGTTGACTACAAATACATCATCATCATTACATATATATATATATATATATATATATATATATATATATATATATATATATGTATATGATGTATTAATGTATATATTAATGTTTTTCATTATTAATAATAGAAACAGGGTGTTGATAAAGTATGGAACCATTTATCTTAAATGGGTCCAGATGAAAGATTGAGATTTAATATACCTCTGTAAAAGTGTTTTTCTATCTTTTGATCCAGTTTCTAATTTTTTTCAAACTATAGGGTAGGGCCCGTGGTGGATTTCGTAAAAAGTTTAAACAAAAGGCTATGATGAGTTGCCCATCATTCTAAGGCCTATTTTTTCTTAATAAGACGTCACAAGTTTCAAGTCAAAAGAACCCCCCTATCAGAAATGGCGACTGGTTAACCTTTCTTAGCGGAGGGTCTTAAAAAAGTTTGGAACCATCTTCATTTCTTTTGGACGAGTCTAGATAATAATTGAGATTTAGTATATATCTGTTGAAAGTTTTTTTCTATCTTTTAAGCAGTTTATATATTTTAATGCCTATTTTTTCTTAATAAGACGCCACAGGTTAACCTTTCTTAGCAGAAATATTCGAGTGGGAATTCGACATGGTGTAAAAGCCAGTTATGAGCTAGGTATTTGATTAAAGAAATAGAAAATTATATTTTAAAATGTATTATTGACATAATGGTACAAATAACTCTCAGAAGAGAACTGGAATTTACAACATATCGAATTCCCACTCAAATATTACTGCTAAGAAAGGTTAACCAGTCGCCATTTCTGATAGGGTGCTTCTATTGACTTAAAACTTATGGCATCTTATTCAGAAAAAAATAGGCTTAAAAATAATGGGCAACACATCATAGCCTTTCATTTAATTTTTTCACGAAATCCTCCATGGACCCTCCCCTCTAGGTTGAAAAAAATTTCAAACTGAATAATATTGAATAATGAAATTTATTTTCCAACGTTTACAATTAATTTACAGATACATCTTTCTCTTGGACATTTAAAACAATCGTTACCTTGTAACAAATAAATAGCTAAAGTCATCATTACCAGTAGCGATGGCTTGTAACAAATAAATAGCTAAAGTCGCTACCTAGCTTTTGCGACAAAGAACATAATGTGGCGGGCGCCCTGTGATGCTTCACTGCTCCCTCTGGTAGACCTAACTGTCTGCAGTGCTTTCAGGTTGTACTGTCCACAGTCCATCTGCTGACCATTGATCCTTGTGGGTACTCACAAAACCAGCTCACTTCTACCTTAGAGAAAATAAATATCTATTTCGGCTTATAAATAACATTATCAAACGGATACAATTCCAAATTTTAACATATGAGTGTAATTTAATATAAAACTTACAATTGCTTGCTTACTACTAATTAATTTAACATATCTTTCAGATTATGACCTTTTTAATAATACAGAAATACACATAAACTTTATAACATTTAAATTATCTAGGCTGGGCTATTTCTAAGAGAGTATTTACTTTTGGGAATTTAAAAAGACACTTTTTTGTATCTTTACAACATTTAGTTATATTTTTAGCTATCTGACTTCTGGGTAACTCGTTAGAACATTTTGGATTCAAATAAATGAATGACCTTTCAAAACAGCTCTTTTTACTTTTGGTTTCCTTAGTAATCCTCTTCTAATACTTTTATTATTGTATTGATTATGGATGTGCTCTGCTTTGTTTTGGTCCCTTCTAAAGTAAGCAATTCTTAAAACCTTAAAAACATATAAATGTTTAATGGGTAAAATATTTAGTTCCATAAACAGAGGGAAAGATGTTTCTTTTTTGTTTTTTGACAGTATAATGCGCAAATAGTGGTTTTTAGTCTTCCTTAAATTGTCGATCAGAAATTTAAACGTTCCACCCTAACAATGAATTGCATAATCAAATCTTGAGTGGATCAAACCTAAGTATAGCGATCTTAACAACGCAGTGTCGCTCATATTTCTTAAATAATAAAAAATACGTATGCTCTTTCCAATCGTGCTATTAAAATTTTCCTTGTGCTTTTTCCATGTTAATTTGTTGTCTAAGAAAACACCTAGATATTTAAAATTATCAACTTTTTCCATTATTTCATAATTGCAAGTGAGATTATCAATGCGATAGGAGGCATGACATTTTATTTGCCAATTACAACAAACATTTTTAAGTTCAAAGCTCATTAATTTAGTTTTTGACACATTTACCACCATTAAGTTATGTTTGTACCAATTTTGTAAAATTCTGACGTCATGTCCCATGTTCTCCCTCAACACGTCTGTGTTACTGACAGAGTAACACAATGCTACGTCATCAGCAAAGCCGGTCGCTCGACCCTTAAAGTGCTTCTCTAACTATAGTGCTTCTATTGATATAAAATAGAAATAAAATAGCCGAGAGAACCGAGGCCTGAGGGAGTCCTTTTAGTAGCCGAGAGAACCGAGGCCTGAGGGAGACCTTATATTATTCCTTCGGTTGACTTAAATAATTCTTAATCTTGACGCTTTGTTTCCTAACCGGTAAATAGCTGCCGAACCAATTCAATACAACTCCTCATATTTCCAAATTTTCCGGCGTACTAAGCAGGATTTTGTGACTAACTATGTCAGACACTTTTTTAAAGTCGCTAAAAATCGCTGCAATTGTTTTACACGCGTTTATACTGTTATAAATACATTCAACAAAATCAAAAAAATCGGATTCTGTCGATTTTCCTTTTGTAAATCCATATTGATATTTACAAAATGGATTTACAACTGCATCAAAAGATAGAAAAACATTTTCTACAGAGGCATACACTAAATCTTAATTATTTATCTGGACCCATTATAGGGCAACGAATGTGGTTCCATACTTTTTCAACACCCTGTATATGGATTTCATAGGCAGCTACCAAATCACTCTGAAGGGACTTCAGGAACCCACATGTACAGTCAGCTTATATTGATAGTAAAACACCATCTTTGTATGATAATATTGAAGAGATATTCAACCACCTACCCACTTATACACGTATGTTGGTAATACCCACCCACCCATACACATACTTGTGGTGTTGATAGACAGTAGTAAACGTAGATTTTATACGTCGAGTCAATAATAGTGTATTTAACTACCAGAGAGGAAGTTGTATTTAGTGTATTGTATTTATTCAGTTACAAAGTTTTTAAAAACAATGGGCTAGTTCAGCTGTACCAGTTTAATTAGATAATGGTCCAGTGATCAGACTGTTTCTTGTTTACTGCTGCTGTAGTTTGAAAACATATTTTGTACTTAGTTTAAGTTTTTTCCGTAATGAAAAACATTCTTTGAAACATTGTATTTGAATTAAATTCCTACAAGAGACCAAGGCAAATAAACAACAAGATATTGGTAATGTTGTTGGAGCTCAATGTGTTATTTTCTTGTAACTCGAATAACTGAATTGTGCTGTAGAAAACAATGTGTTATTTAGACGATTCATGAAATATGGGAACACAATTTTTTTAGATAGTAGGTATAATAGGTAAGGACACAGGAAGTTAACTAAATATTTAAAATTCCATTTTATTGTATCTTAACATTTTTATGGGCATGTGTTAAAAGGATGTTGATATTGTTTACATTTATCATTTACGTTCGTTATCCTTGAAAGGAACTATAGGACTTTATTAGTATCCCTGAAAACCTGAAAAATGTATTTAAACATAACTATTACTGGTTTAATTCTGTATAATTTTCACTTTTTATAGATGTATTATTTTTATTATTGGTAAAACTAACTCAAATAAAACACAATAAAAAATATTTTATACTAGATCATAATTTAAATAATTCAATTCCTTCTTAATTTTCCTTTTAACATATCATATTTTAGATTATGGTTCCTATTGTTGCATCTGAAAGATTAATGTTGATTGTTTTAATTTTTATAGAGTTTATTTAATGTTATCTCTTTATGGTATTTTATGTAATTTTTTACTATTGTATTTTATATAATCCTTATTATATATTTTATATATATATATTTTACAATATTAACTAAATTTATCTTATTACAATAATGATTCCAAATAGCAGTAAGCGAAAGTGATGTTTGTTTGTAACAGTATGTACTATGGAGTATATATTGTTCAGTAAAGAACGTACATGCGATGTTACAACATTAACATTTTGTACAGTCGGCACTAGTGGCGTAGTGCTGTAACCCAGCTACTTGGGGACAAAATGTTTGGGAGATTGTAGGCGATAGGTTCCATACTCGATCCTCTTCATACCGACACGGCATCCACTCAATGGTTGCCATGGACGTAACTGGGGTCCATGTTGGATGGTAGTCAAGGTTCAGATGCTGTGTAGGGAAGAGAACTGAGTCTCAGGCTTGTCAGTTAGCTGAAAATCAGACCAACACTTCGTAGTTCGTATTCCACGTAAAGCTGTAGGTCCCATAGTTTCCCTGGCTATTGGGCTATTAATAAATAGTACTTTCTGAGCTAAGTCGAACTCAGATAGTAACAATGACCACACGCATCACACTCATTCGAAATCCATAAACGCCCATATCTTGACGATCGGCGTCTTAAGAATAAATAAATAAATTTAATATTAAATTCTACATGTAATATTAAAATATAATAATACTTATCAAGATATTTTTAATTTTTTCATGAAAATGCTCTCCTAATGTAGTAACAGTATAAATGTATATTTTCATTGTTGTACACAACATACACTATGTCACGTGGTACGAACTTGTGTTAGATACTTCAATATATTGATTCACTCTGTGTTGAGTTGTTCGTTAAATTATTCATGAAAGTGAAACTGGTTTGCATTCCAACCTTAAGAGGATTCAGGACTGATTTGTTTTGTAAATGGTCGTCATACATACGAGTACAAGCGAAACAAACTATTTGCACAAGTCTGTTAATTAATATACCCTTATCATATTTCTGATTGGTAATTTTGTTCTTTAAAATAACAAGTATGAATTTTCTTTTCGTATGTTGATAGTTAATCTATTTCAAATTAGACACATTTCAGTAATTACTAAGCAACTATCATTTAATACATTATCTGGTAAAAACCAAGGGTAGACGAATCTAAGAACATTAAATGACTATGACAATTATAACTATAATAAATTATACTTGTATAGTTAGCTGCAATGATCTTTTAAAATTACAAACTATACATATATAGTTAACTATGTATTGTTATACTTGTATAGTTGTAAATAATATAGTTGATAATTTATAAGATACAAATTATAAACAAACTTCTATAATATCTAACATTAATAATAAAACTTACATTATGATTGTATGATATATATTTGCCTGTGGCAATTATTCAAAAGAAGCACTCTGACTTAGTTTAAGGTGGTGCAATCGGGTTTGTGTGTGTTAATTATTTTCTAATTTTATAGTGAAAATTATTTAATGTACTTTCCCTTGAGATAGGAAAAATATTTTTTTTAATGTTTTAAATACTACATTAGAATTGTTGGCCGTATGAAGAGGCGAATTTAGCTGATTTTAAAACAACTATAAGACAAAACCGTTCAAAGTACAAGTTTAATTTTTTATAACTACGTTTTTTACACATAACTGAAGGGATTACGATGTTTTTCATAAAAAAAATAATCAAATTATAAATATTTATATAGATACTAGTTGTACCCGCCCGCTTCGCCGGTCATAATATTGAGTTTGATTTAGAACCTAATAGCTGAAAGAATTCGAGCATTTTTGCTTCTTCTACCAATATTAGATTTTTTAGGAGGCATTTCATAAAAAGTAAACTGCAAAACAAATAATTATTTATTTTTTATTTTCATGTTTCACCACATGTTTTAATTACCGAGGAAAAAAGGTTAACACCAAATACAGATCACCTGATCAAGTAAAAGTAGTGTGTGCTACACTCTCAAGGTGAAATGTAGAACTACAATAAATCAAAACAAATACAGTACTGTTGTTGTGAGAACTTCAATCTGCTTATGGCATGTGAAACTACATTAAACCACACAGTCATATGTTTTTTGTAAACAATTCAGATTCTCCATTTGAATAACATGGGATCTTTAGGAGCCCGTGGGGCGGGACCCTGTGGACGGATCTGCATCAAACTTCACAGAAACCATCTCGGGAGTATACAGGACAACATCCTAAAGTTTCATGGCGATCGGTTGGATGGTTTGGCAGCGCATAAACTTCAAACATATATATATATATATATATATATATATATATATATATATATATATATATACAAACATCCTCTTTTATAAATATAGATTTTTTAAATTAAAAACATCTTAATCCCTTTAGTTATGTACAAAAAACATAGTTACAAAAAATTTACTTTGAACGGTTTGTCTTATAGTTGGTTCTATCAGCTTATCAAAATCAGCTAAATTTACCACTTCATACGACCACAAGTTCTAAAGTAGTGGTTAAAAAATGTTTAAAATATTTTTTCTGTCTCAAGGGAAGGTTCTTTAACTAATTTTGATGATAAATTTGAAAAATAATTAACACACAGAAAACTGATTGCACCGCATTAAATACACAAAATGAAATGTAGTTTAACAGTATTTAAAAATAAATAATGTTGAAAGAAGACAATCCAAAATCTGATGAAAATATTTTAAATGTGTTACACAAATATAAAATTAAAAATAGGAAGTTTTGGGAATTAAAAAAACTATTAAATTTCGAGGCAACTATAATGTAGTTTTATACATCTCATAATATATGAAGTACTACAGTAAAACATATACGAACTAATTAAACACGTACATTCTCACAATAAATAAATAAAATTTCTATATTTTATATTTTTAATGTAAACTAAAATTACGATATGGGTATGAGTGGAAGTAACTTTAATAATAAATGACAATTTAATATAATGAATCATTTACTAAACTTATATCAATATAATAGGACACGTTACATGCTGACCCGTTAATAGTTCTTTGATTATGTCCTATTAAATGTATTTAGTACTGCACATTTCCTGAATATAAATTAAATGAAAACGTCTTTATTTTTCACAAGAGAAGTAAGGGATGCAAAGACCTCTCTACCACTTAACACTGATGTTAAAATTTAGAATGTTGTAAATTTTTTGAATGTTAAAATACAAGATTCCTTCCATTGTTTAAATCGACTGTTTTTTAAGATACATATTACAAAGACCAGCATGGTGGACATTCGTCATCTACTGAGATAGTGCTCCCCATTTATTATTGAAGTTAAGAAGTAAAACCAACAAAATACCAACCTAACTACACACCAGTTTGTACCTATCAACTGTAAGTACACTATAACTAAGACTTCACCTACCTTAAGAATAACTGAAATTCAAGAAACAAGACACCAAGATACTTTGAACTTTGATATATTATAACTTGTATATCAATGTAAATATCAATTTAAATCATTAAACTAAGCATTAATCAAATATATATTATGAATAATGAATTTCTCAAATGAATGATTGACGAAGAAATATTTACTGTTGAAAATCAACTTAATAGAGAAAATTATAGTCAGTTGCTGATGAGCAATGCTGACAGTGCATAGTCAGCACATTCCATCAGCTCAGAGAAACAACTGCTAACACCATTGACAATGACAAATGAATAACTCTAACAATAGTTTCACCTCCATTTACAATGCCTTAAAGTTGCTAATGCAATAATACCACACACGTGCACTGCATATGTCACATAGCAATTTATATTGAAGGAACTGGACCTCACCATTTTTACAAGTTGACATTGTTATATAGTTTCATTAATATATAGCCCATTTATACTCTGACAACTATTATAAATATCTTTTATTTTTTATATTTTAAAAATAATAACCACGAGGAGCCTGCCAAACCTCGCCATAAAAAACAGTATTAAATATTCATTGAGACGGAAGCAGCCAGACAAAGCTCGACCAAACAACTGTACCTCCATTTTAAAAACAGTTTACTTCATATTTATCTCTGACATTAAAAACCATTAACCAGGAGGAGTCTGACAAACCTTGACAATAAAAACAGTTTCTTCATTTTTATCTTTGACATTAAAAATCAATAACCAGGAAGAGTCTGACAAGTCTCGACAGTAAAAACAGTTTTATTGAAACCTAACCTACCAATCTAATTTTAATACTTATCAGACCAAACTTGAATATGGCATCTAAAAACGAACGCCTATTCTTGACTGGTGACTTTGTTTTTCCCAAATTAAAGAGCTACCCCTACTGGCCTGAATAATTGAATCCACGACTCCAGGAAATAGCAGCAAAGTTCCAAAATATACTGTTAAATATTTTTGAGACTACACTACATCTATAGTGAAACAAACTGATTTAGCATTTTACTCCGAGAGCAAATTAATACATGGGGTGCCAAAAACTGAATACTCAAGAAACAAAAAATTTAATGAAGCGCTTAAAGAAGCTGAAATTATATTTCAAAATCTAATAAAATCTCAGAGCACACCATTACAAACAATCTCAACTAGCCACACACACATAAAACCTCCAACGCAACTCTATTTACAGCATGACCAGAGCTTAAATAACAGTTTCCCCCCAAATAGCTCAACACCAAACAACTCCCTTGTAGAAGAAATCTTTGAGACTGAAACAGAACACGTAGAGATTGAAACCAGCAAATCTACTGACTCACAGTCACAACATTTCTCAAGCAGACTAAATCACACATTAACCGCACTAGAACAGAGCTTGATAGAACACAACCCAACAAATGAAGATGACAAACTAACAATAGCTGCAAAAGTGGATGTAGCTCGGCTAGATGAAAACAAGCTATTAAATGAACAGTACATCTGCCTGAAAGCTAAAATAGACAGCATAGAAGCAGTCGAAGAAGAAATGAAGGAAAAAGAAAATCGTTACCTTGACTTGATAGACACACTTCACCAGAAACTAGACGCAACAACTAATGAGTTAAAAAAATAAAAGGAAAAGTACCTAGAAATGCAAATGCGTTATGAGGATTATGAAAAATAACAAAATCAAATAATCAACGAATATAACAAGAAAATTAATGAACTTGAGAACAAACTGGGAAGGCAGAGAAACAATGACAAAAACAACAAGACAGAGACTGCAATGAAAATAAAGCAAGTGGTGTAAAGGACTACAATGACGAAAAGACGCAAACTAAACTTGTTCACTTCGACCTCTTACTAACAAACCAGACATCATCTATCTTGACTCTTGCCTCACCTATACAAAGTCACTGTGACTCATTACACCTCATTCTCCAATTAACCGATTTGAAACTTCGGCAAGACACCATGGAAACAGATGCATTTGTTACAATACCAACTGTCCAACCAATATTAAGTACACCAACAAAATCTGAAACGAGAGACGCAAACTACACATTCTCTCAGAAAAATATACCCACCTAAATATAGGAACCCACCACAAATAAAAAAAAGACAAAATGAAAGGAACTCTATTTTCAGTGTTTCTCTACATATGGCAAAAAGTAAAGAGCTTGCATATGACAAAAATAAAAACATAGAAATAAACCCACAACAAATAACTGACGAAAACATAGCCAGAAGACCCACTGAAAATAATAACAAAATGACGTTGGGCAAATTTCCACCACTAACTGCAAAAAAAAAAAAAAAAAAAAAAAAAAAAAAAAAAAAAAAGTGATGAGACATATGATGAATAATGTCTTCTAAAAAAACATTGACTTCTTTAAAGAACAAATGAAGGAGTCATATGGCTACATAGAGAAAGATTTACCACTGAATACTGGACTTTCTTCTACCGAGGCGTCAAGTGAGTCACAATCACCTCTGTCATTCCTTAACACTGGGGAAGATACAGCTAATCCCAAGTACATCTTTTTTAGACTCTCCTCACAGGAAAATCTGAAAGTACAAGACCAGAATGACGAAGACCTCAATGCTAATAAAAAATCTAGTAAAAATCAACAGCTGCTAATAAATAATACTACTAATAAATAAATAATACTAATAAAAAACTAGTAAAAGGAACAAAACCCCAACAAATAAACTTTCTATCCTCCATCAAAACATGCAGGAAATGAGAAACAAAACAAACATTAAACCACCTTATAGAGGAAACAAATCAAGATATCACCATCCTTAGTGAGCACGGGCTGAAAGAGGAGCAGATGAATAACACCAGAGTACTAAACTACAGCTTATTTACACATTTCAGTCGCAAAGACCATAAATTAGGAGGTGTTGCTATTTTTGTCAAAGATGAACTATTAACCTCTGCACATCTTGCACACATTTAAATTATTAAGAATTAACATGTGAGATTAGGATGATCAAAATGGGCATGGGTAAAAGACACCTGTACATCCTTGGTGTGTATAGAAATCCTGCAGGACAACTTGAGGAAGCGTTAAGTCTACTTTCAGAAACAATTGAAGATACAAAAGCAGAAAATCATCCAGTTCTTGTAATTGGAGACATAAATGTTGACTGTTTGAAAACAGACAGGGAAAACCAAATACTAAACGACACCTTAACCCATTAGTGCATAAAGTTTTTTTTTTTTTAATTATGTTTTCATTAGTTAAAAGTAGTTGTTTTAGGAATAAATAACAATAGAAAAATAGTAAAAAAATTATTTTTATATTACCTTTTACATAAATGGGTGTCCGATAAATCGGACGCTATGCATGGTGGACACTTTTACATCTAAATTTAAAAAAAATAGACATCTTGTTGTAATTTTGAACTTAATACAATAAAACATTACATGAACAATATAATTGTAATATAAAAGATAATTTATCAAAATAATATACATTCTTTGAGCTTAGATGGTACAGTAGAGGTTTGTAGTTATAGTTTGTGGTACACCATGAAGCACTTTGGATGAAGTCCAACGTTACATTTCGAACAAATGAACTTGGCTTTTCCAGGGCAATTTGCACATCTTCTTTCAGTTTGATTAACAACTGGCCTGTGGTTTGAATTATCATACCGTACGCTGGAAAGTGGCTTTGGAGTTGACTTCCCTTGGCTTGGTGGTAGTCCATGATTTCTTAGAAGTATGACAGCGAGATACCTGCGGAACTTCAGGAGCTGTGTAATATCTTTATCGGCAGGCAGAAGTTTTCTGTTTAGGATCCAGGCATTAGAGACGGATGCGTCAAACAAATAAACAAAAATAGGCCACCACCATTTTCTTTGCCTCTTTCTAGTTCTGTAAGACGCTATATTTTGATCCATAAGGTCTACTCCGCCCATCCCTTTGTTATACTGTGCAAATACTGTTGGCTGTGGGACTTGAATAGTGAATTTTTTGGTTCTGCACCAACGACGAGCTGTTCAAACTGAAAATTCTTCACAGTTAGTACCTACTGTGCAAACGCTGTTATCATTCCAACGAACTAGCATAACGTCCTTTGTTGTCTTGAAGTCGAATGAGCCTCGTTCTTCCTTTTCCATTTCTTTTGTACTTTTAAGAGTGCAATATTCAGTTCTATCTGCACGGATTGTACCTGTAGCGCAGTATCCTGTTTGGGACAAGTATTTCAGAAGTGGTACGGATGTAAAAAAGTTATCAATGTACAATTTGTGGCCACTGTTATCTGGGACCTCAGCTTTCTCTATAAGTTTTAACACAATATCACCCCCTAATCCAAATCTAGCAACGTTTTATGGGTTTCTTCCTGTATAAATATCAAATGCAAGTAAGTATCCATTTGATGAACAAAGTGCCCAGTTCTTGAAGCCAAAGTGAATGGGCTTACCTCTAATATACTGTTTGGCATAATGTTTCCCGTAATATGGGATCATGCTTTCGTCAACTGCAAGATTCTCATCAAGGCCCCCGTGATCTCTAAAAGATCTGTTAAGTACATCAATATAAGGCCTAAGTTTGAATAATTTGTCAGATCCATCAATCTTGGTATTGTCATTCAAGTGGATAAACCGCATTATCTGTTCAAACCTATTACATCGCATACTTTGAGACAGAAGTTTAGGTACATCATCGTCTGCAGACCAGTATAATCTCTTATTAGGATATTTGGCATAGCCGGATAACAACATTCCCCCCATAACTACCAACAATTCATCCCTTGTGAGGTTCAAATCCACATTTTTCTGTGAAGCATACAAGTTACTTTGTTCACAAATATAATCAATAAGTTCACTATCAAAAAAGAGTGTAAAAAATCCAAGGGATCTGTACATTCCATTGCTTTGTCAGAACATGGGACTGGGTCACAGATGGTATTCAAAAGAAAGTTTGGTTTACTACTGGTCCATTGATTTACAAGAGCTGATTTTTTTTGTTCAACAGTTTGTTTTTTTGTTAGTTTAGGCAAAGGTTGTATTTTTTTTGTTCTGACTACTTTAGTCTTGGCTTTACTGTTTTCTTGTACTGTGAATTCATCATCACTACTAAAATAATTTACTTCTTTTCTTTTTATTTTAGGGCGGTTGCCAGTAGAACCAGTACCAAGAACAAAGGTATTACTTGTGCTTGGTAAAGGATTTACATTTTCTATGGCATGTTCAGAGCTTATTGTAGGCCTACGTTCAATAATTTTGTTGGGTTCTTCATTTGAATCTATATCAAAGTTAGGTTTGTACTCAGTTTGAACTTCACAAATGCTATTCAATAGATGTCTTCCTAAGTTATTTATATTACCTTGGTGTTCATCATCAGATTTAAACGATCATCGGTTTCCATTCCATCATTTGGTGGGGTAATGTAGACAAGTCGCTGAAGTCCATCATCCTCATTTTCCAGTTCTTCCAAAATTTGATTCAGAGTCAGTCTGAAATAAACAAACCTTTTGAACAAGTTATATCAGCAATGAAGTTCAACAGAATAATTTTATAAAATACAAACTAAAAAATACAACAATGAAATATTAAATTTAAAGTTAGTAATTTCCTTTCAATTATGTCTGTTAAGAGTTATTTATACAGTTACGACGAAAGCATTTGACATTTTTGATTGTTGTTGACACTATGCCTATAAAGTAACTGGTATGCATAGTGTCCGATCTATCGGACGTCAGAATTTTCTTCACAATTGTAACATCAAAATAACTTGAATGGTTAATATTTACTCATAAATAAGGTAAGTATATACTAACAAACAAAGTATAATGACTTAGTACGTAATTATTATAATCTGTGATAGCATAAAATAATAAACTCACCTTTCGTGCGTGACGAGAAAATCACGTGTTGACATATTTACAGCTGCAACTAAGAGGTTAGGTCAAGTAGAGCAGACCATGTGACTGTTTTGTTCCACAGACTCTAAGGGAACCAGGTATACCAACGCAAGACCAAAAACACAATATTTCCCACAGCAAAAAATTATTTTTGCTTCGTCCGATATATCAGACGCTATGCACTAATGGGTTAAGCAGACACAACATCACAAGATTACCACTCCCCCAAACTCGAATTACCCTTACATCCATTTCATCAGTAGACTTTATATGCACAAACCTGGACAAAGAACAAATCACCACAACTGTAATGCATGCTGGAATCTCTGACCATACTGCTCAAACTCTCTGAAATCACATGCAAACCATCGCCTCACAAAAGTACAATACGCAGAATACTAAACCAAAAAAATCTATACCTTCTCAAGGCTCAGCTATAACAAGAAGACTGGGAAAATGTACATAACGCAAAATCATCAGAAGAAGCCTACAACAACTTCTTATCGACCATTACAGTATGTCCTAGAAAGACTGTGCGACTGAGAAAGGAAAAACAACTACGTATGCAGACAATGAAGTTAAACGCTTAAAAACAATATATCTTCAATGCCTCCAAAGATACGAACTTACAGGCACACAAGCAGATAAAAATGAGTTGAGCAAGGCCAAGAAAGATTATGACATCAGACTTAAAACAATTAAGCGTCAATCACTTGCAGACCATATAGCTAATGCTGAAAACAAGTCAAAAGCCTTGTGACAAGTTATAAACAGTGAAAGAGAAAATAAATATCCGAAACCATCCCACCCACAGCTTAACATAGAAGGAGAGATAACTACCAACACTTACCAAATTTCTAGCCACTTTAATGAGTTCTTCGCTACTATAACAGAACACACCTTAAGAAACCAGCCTAACTATAAAAATCACTCTACAGCTCAAACGCAACCTACAAATCATGATTTACTCCAACTACCTCTTACTGATGAATACGAAAGTGATGCCATAATAAAAAGCCTTCGACCTAAAACCTCCAAAGGGCTTGATGAAATTTGAACAAAAATGATGGAATATTGCAAATAGGGCCCTGGTTCAACCTCTAGTCACAATAACAAACCTATCTCTTGCGTAAGGATAATTTCCATCAGCCCTCAAACAAAGTAAAATACATCCCAAGCTTAAAAATGGAAGCCACACAGAACCTAGTAACTAAAGACCCATATAATTAATTCCAACGTTCTCCAAAAGGTTTGAGAAGGTAGTCTTAAAAATGTTAATGGACCATTGCAATCATCACAATCTTCTAACTTAATACCAACATGTGGATGCACCAACGGAACCGGAATTGGTTTGTTCATAGTAGGGAATGCTTATGCAGAAAATTTACAATACGAATAAAAAAACCTTTTCAAAAATCTTGCTAAATATGAAAAGATTGAAATCGGGCGGTAATTTTGAGGGGATTAGGGATCACCCTTTTTGAAGATGGGCGTGAGGGATCCACCTTGTTTTGAGAGTGGAGGGAAATTTTCCCGAGAGAAAGGAGAGATTGATCAAGTATTCAAGAGGCTTCAACAGATGCCTAGAGCATTGTTTTATAAGCCACACCAAGACCCAATTTGAGTAGTTTGATTTCTTAGACGGAAGATCTCCTATAACTCTGTAAATCTCCTCCTCTGTGACTGAGACTTTGTATCCTTTCCTTTGTTTTGACGTTTGAATTTTGACGTTGTATGTTCACCTTTGGACTCGGTATCAGTGAGTGAAATGGTTGACGTGGAGGTCGACAAAGTCCTTGGTCAACTCCAACTAAAGAGAAAAACTTGTTGAACTCGTCAACTACTCTGAAAGTGTCCCTGATTCACTCATTGTTGATTTGTAATTCTATATGTTTGTCAGTTGGTGAATCTGTATTGTTTATTACGGCCCATGCGGTCTTTGATACGTTTTTTAAATTGAGCAGTGCTTTGGAGACATCATAAGCTTTTGCCGCTTTGATTACACCTCTGTAAATTCACTTGTAATTTCGAAAAAATGCTTTGAACTGTACATTTAAAGTTTGCTGTAAATTTCGGAGCTAAACAATAGTTTTTCTCTCGAAATTAGGATACCTTTGGTAATCCATGTACATTTATTTATTTTTTGTCTTAGTTGTATTTTATTAAGGGGGCAGTTATAAACTATAAAATAGCTCATGAATAAAACATGACTCTAAAATGTATTGTCATTCTTAATATCTAACACTTTTAACGTATCTAGAATTGAAGTGTAAGATTGGACGGCAGTTGGGAGCCTGGTCACGTGTCTAACTTATGTGGGCCTTTATGGAGAAAGCACGTACGGCATTTTGGAGTAACTTAGTTGAGCACCAACTTTTCGTGAAAAACAATAAATGAATCCTACTCAATAGGACTTATAGTAGAAAGTTAACTGAACTTACGGATAAGTATAATAAATATGTTAATAGTGGTTGAACTGAAATTCTACTTTTTTTAAAGATTCAAATATTAGTAAACTACTATTTAGACATAAATTAAGCTTTATTTAGTAATAAATAATTTGAATAATTGGTACCATCGTCTATATTCTAATTATATTACAAATTAAAGACATGAATATAACATTGTTTCTAAAATATGTTTTTAGGAATCATGAATCAATAATATAATTAATCAAGAATTGATAATATGATACTATAGTGCGCATATACTGTATGTATATTTACAGCAATTCGTAACAAGCATAGAAACAATAACTACAATGAAATATGAATAACATTTATTTTATCTATTTGTCACTTATTTTCTACTAGCCTAATTGCTTTTATGCTATTGTCTATTATCTTTCAGTGTTGAATTAAGAGCTATTCACATATTTTAATTCATGTACAAGTGTGTAAAACATGTAAGAGACCTAACCTGCAGGATTAAAAAAAAATTATGATGCTCCTTTTGAACTTTTAGTTTTGTATTAAAGCAACTTTTAAGAAAACATGGTCAAACATTTAGAAAAATAGTATTAAGGCAATATGTACAAATATTTGATTTTAATTACGAGACGAAGAGATTCACTAGGAAATTCGAAATTCATCAAATATAATAATTGTCCCATTTTACTTATTTTGTAAAAAGTTCGTGTTGTGTGACATTCACATGTTTTGTGCATATAATATCTAATATTTAATTATGTCTCTTTAAAGTATGAGTTTGTTAGTTTACTGCAACTATACAAAAAAAGCATAAAAAATAAAACATCTAGTTTCTTAAAGAATTTTACAAATGTTGAAGATTTTCAGATTATTCACAGTGATATGAGATATCAGCACAGCTTTGTGCGTATTTTAGAGTGAATAAAAATTATTATATGAGTGAAGGATGAGTGTGGATACTTGTGTAGCCTGGTTACTGACTAAGTTTGAAATGCGTTCAGAAAGGGCCAATTATATTAATAGGCCAATAGCCAGGGAAGCTCGAACTACGTATTATTGGTATAATTTTCAGTTAATTTACAAACCTGATACTCTAATTGCTTCTCTCCGCAGCATCCGGCACTGACTAACACCCAACATGGACACTCCAGACTTCATTAGTAGTGTACAAGCCGATAGTAATCATTCAGCGAATGCCGTGTCTGTATTAAAAGGACCAAACGTAGAACCTACCACCTACAATCTCCACAACACGTTGCCTCGAAGTAGCTGAGTTGCACTCTGCATAATTAGTGCCCATTAATGTCGATATAGCAGCAAACAGTGATTTACCAGAAAACTATGTTATGAAATATTTCAACACGTACTGTCAAACACGTACAGTAATGTTGACCCACACACCCATCCAGACGCGAAAGTACAGTGATGTCGAGACATCCATGCACCCATACACAAACGTGGTGTTACTGACGCACCCACACTCATACACGTACGAGGTGGTACTGACCCAACCACCCAACACTAACAATGATAATGACCCACCTATCTGTTCATGTACAGTAATGTTGACCCACACACCCACACATACGCGTACGTACAGTAGTGTTGACATACCCATCCTCCCATACACATACGGAGTAGTAGACTCACCCACCTCACACGTACGGTGGTAATTACCCTCCCTTCCCAGCCTCAGGACACGTTCATTAAAAATTAAACTCACCCACTTGTTTATACACGTACATTTGGAATTGTCCTTACACCTTTAGAGTTTTTCCAAATTCTAAAACATTAAAATTTAAGGAAATAACAGGAATTGATTTCCTATTTGTTACTCAATTTCATAGCTAAAATTAAAAAATCTAGAAATCAACCTATTTTTGTACTGATGTCGTTATGTGAAGTGCCTCGTGGATAATGAATGACTTTGCCTTTCAGCGCTGACTGATGTTGGTCTATTTCTCATACACTAATCGTATAAAAAAGAACTTTTCACATACAAGGTATTCAAATTACTTCCAATATATAAATGTAAGATGTCTATGGAAGTTTGTTTACGAAGCTCTCCACCAACAAATTACATACTCAAAGTTGTTATTTATACATATATTCACGATGCACTCCCCCAAAAAAATATATACTCAAAGTTATTATTGATACATAGATTTACGATGTACTTCCCCAAAAAATTATATAATCAAAGTTGTTATTATACATAGATTTACGATGCACTCCCCCAAAAAATTATATAATCAAAGTTGTTATTTATACATAGATTTACGATACACTCCCCCAAAAAATTATATAATCAAAGTTGTTATTTATACATAGATTTACGATGCACTCCCCCAACAAATTATATAATCAAAGTTGTTATTTATACATAGATTTACGATGAACTCCCCCAAAAAAATTATATAATCAAAGTTGTTATTTATACATAGATTTACGATGCAATCCCCCAACAAATTATATAATCAAAGTTGTTATTTATACATAGATTTATGATGCACTCCCCCAACAAATTATATAATCAAAGTTGTTATTTATACATAGATTTACGATGCACTCCCCCAACAAATTATATAATCAAAGTTGTTATTTATACATAGATTTACGATGCAATCCCCCAACAAATTATATAATCAAAGTTGTTATTTATACATAGATTTACGATGCACTCCCCAAACAAATTATATAATCAAAGTTGTTATTTATACATAGATTTACGATGCACTCCCCCAACAAATTATATAATCAATGTTTGTTATTTATACATAGATTTACGATGCAATCCCCCAACAAATTATATAATCAAAGTTGTTATTTATAAATAGATTTACGATGCACTCCCCCAACAAATTATATAATCAAAGTTGTTATTTATACATAGATTTACGATGCACTCCCCCAACGAATTATATAATCAAAGTTGTTATTTATACATAGATTTACGATGCACTCCCCCAAAAAATTATACAATCAAAGTTGTTATTTATACATAGGTTTACGATGCACTCCCCCAACAAATTATATAATCAAAGTTGTTATTTATACATAGATGTACGAAGCACTCCCCCAACAATTTATATAATCAAAGTTGTTATTTATTCATAGATTTACGATGCACTCTTCCAACAAATTATATACTCAAAGTTGTTATCTATACATAGATTTACGATGCATTCCCCCAATTAAGTATATAATCAAAGTTGTTATTTATAGAGTTATATTTATATATAACTCTGTTATATATAAAATATATAAATATAGTTATATTTATATATTTCTATATAACTCTATATTTATATATAACTTTAATATATATAAATATATTATATATAAATATAACTATATAATATATTTATATATATTATATAGTTATATTTATATTGTTAATTACAGAGAATTATGGGATTCAATATAAAAATGGGAATTACTATCTAGAAACCTCGTGTTTAATACAGTAAATTTAATTCCTAAAGTATAAACTACATAATTTAAAAAGTGTAAGAGTACACATAAGCCAAACCTATGTAAAAGTATGACATTTTTATAAACACCTGTTTACACTCTTAATATGTACTCTTAATATTCCAATATAAAACTATAATATATATATATATATATACTCTTTATTTGTAGTTTTTTAGTTTTTCTGTACCTTCAAATATTTTAAGCTTTTCTAGTTTTGAAGACAGTGTATAGTACAAATCTAAATTTGTGTACACATATATATACACAAATTTAGATTAGTGCATATATACAAATATATATATACAAATTTAGATTTTTACTATACACTGTTTTCAAAACTAGAAAAGCTTAAAATATTTGCAGGTACAGAAAAACTAAAAAACTACAAATAAAGAGTATTTTAATTTAGGGGTGTATCTCAAACCAATCAAAACCAATCATGTTCTTTAAAGATATATTGGTTAACATCGAAAGAAACATTTTAAAAAAGTTTACGATAATGTATAAACATAGAGATAATGTATGATAATTAGAGTAAAATAAGTCGTTAAAAATCCATTTTTCTCCAAAACAAACTATAACTATAATCTAGACACAACTATGATTACTATACTAAACAAAGGATACTAATTATGTAATCTGCTTCAAACATATGTTATGAGAGACATTAGATCCTTGTTTCATGTCTTGTCAACGTTGAAGTGATGTTTAAGTGTTCCTGTAATGAGCAGTATTGTCCTGTATTGCTGAAGCTTCCTCAGCACATCTTCCTCCCTCCCTGTTCTATTGTTAGTATAAAGACTGTTATAACAATGAAAGTCTACATTGGAGTCCGTAACATGTTTACTTGTAAGTTAACTTTAGAGGGAACTAATGTTATATTGATGTTTCTATAATACTAACTAGAGGAACACTCTTCCTCCCTCCCTGTTCTGTTGTTAGTATAAAGACTGTTATAACAATATGGGTCTACATTAGAGTCCGTAACACGTTTACTAGTAAGTTAACTTTAGAGAGAACTAATGTTATATTGATAGTTCTATAATACTAACTAGAGAAACACTCTTCCTCCCTCCCTGTTCTGTTGTTAGTATAAAGACTGTTATAACAATATGGGTCTACATTAGAGTCCGTAACACGTTTACTAGTAAGTTAAATTTAGAGAGAACTAATGTTATATTGATAGTTCTATAATACTAACTAGAGGAACACTCTTCCTCCCTCCCTGTTCTGTTGTTAGTATAACACTGTTATAACAATGAGGGTCTACATTGAAGTCTGTAACACGTTTACTAGTAAGTTAATTGTAGAGGGAGCAAATGTTATATTGATAGTTCTATAATACTAACTAGAGGAACACTCTTCCTCCCTCCCTGTTCTGTTGTTAGTATAACACTGTTATAACAATGAGGGTATACATTGGAGTCCGTAACACGTTTACCAGTAAGTTAATTGTAGAGGGAGCAAATGTTATATTGATAGTTCTATAATACTAACTAGAGGAACACTCTTCCTCCCTCCCTGTTCTGTTGTTAGTATAACACTGTTATAACAATGAGGGTCTACATTGGAGTCCGTAACATGTTTACTTGTAAGTTAACTTTAGAGGGAACTAATGTTATATTGATGGTTCTATAATACTAACTAGAGGAACACTTTTCCTCCCTCCCTGTTCTATTGTTAGTATAACACTGTTATAACAATGAGGGTATACATTGGAGTCCGTAACATGTTTACTTGTAAGTTAACTTTAGAGGAAACTAATGTTATATTGATAGTTCTATAATACTAACTAGAGGAACACTCTTCCTCCCTCCCTGTTCTGTTGTTAGTATAACACTGTTATAACAATGAGGGTCTACATTGGAGTCCGTAACATGTTTAATTGTAAATTAACTTTAGAGGGAACTAATGTTATATTGATAGTTCTATAATACTAACTAGAGGAACACTCTTCCTCCCTCCCTGTTCTGTTGTTAGTATAACACTGTTATAACAATGAGGGTCTACATTGGAGTCCGTAACATGTTTACTTGTAAGTTAACTTTAGAGGAAACTAATGTTATATTGATAGTTCTATAATACTAACTAGATGAACACTCTTCCTCCCTCCCTGTTATATTTTTAGTAAAACACTGTTATAACAATGAGGGTCTACATTAGAGTCCGTAACATGTTTACTTGTAAGTTAACTTTAGAGGGAACTAATGTTATATTGATAGTTCTATAATACTAACTAGAGGAACACTCTTCCTCCCTCCCTGTTATATTGTTAGTAAAACACTGTTATAACAATGAGGGTCTACATTAGAGTATGTAACATGTTTACTTGTAAGTTAACTTTAGAGGGAGCTAATGTTATATTGATAGTTCTATAATACTAACTAGAGGAACACTCTTCCTCCCTCCCTGTTATATTGTTAGTAAAACACTGTTATAACAATGAGGGTCTACATTAGAGTCCGTAACATGTTTACTTGTAAGTTAACTTTAGAGGGAGCTAATGTTATATTGATAGTTCTATAATACTAACTAGAGGAACACTCTTCCTCCCTCCCTGTTATATTGTTAGTAAAACACTGTTATAACAATGAGGGTCTACATTAGAGTCCGTAACATGTTTACTTGTAAGTTAACTTTAGAGGGAACTAATGTTATATTGATAGTTCTATAATACTAACTAGAGGAACACTCTTCCTCCCTCCCTGTTATGTTGTTAGTAAAACACTGTTATAACAATGAGGGTATACATTAGAGTCCGTAATAACGTACGTTTACTTGTAAGTTAACTTGTAGAGGGAGCTAATGTTATATTGATAGTTCTATAATACTAACTAGAGGAACACTCTTCTCCTCCCTGTTCTGTTGTTAGTAAAACACTGTTATAACAATGAGGGTCTACATTAGAGTCCGTAACATGTTTACTAGTAAGTTAACTTTAGAGAGAACTAATGTTATATTGATAGTTCTATAATACTAACTAGAGGAACACTCTTCCTCCCTCCCTATTCTGTTGTTAGTAAAACACTGTTATAACAATGAGGGTCTACATTAGAGTCCGTAACATGTTTACTTGTAAGTTAACTTTAGAGGGAACTAATGTTATAATGATGGTTCTATAATACTAACTAGAGGAACACTCTTCTTCCCTCCCTATTCTGTTGTTAGTATAACACTGTTATAACAATGAGGGTCTACATTAGAGTCCGTAACACGTTTACTAGTAAGTTAACTTTAGAAGGAAGCTAATGTTATATTGAAGGTTCTATAATACTAACTAGAGGAACACTCTTCCTCCCTCCCTGTTCTATTGTTAGTAAAACACTGTTATAACAATGAGGGTCTACATTGGAGTCCGTAACATGTTTACTTGTAAGTTAACTTTAGAGGGAGCTAATGTTATATTGATAGTTCTATAATACTAACTAGAGGAACACTCTTCCTCCCTCCCTGTTCTATTGTTAGTATAAAGACTGTTATATAACAATGAGGGTCTACATTAGAGTCCGTAATACGTTTACTAGTAAGTTAACTTTAGAGGGAACTAATGTTATATTCATAGTTCTATAATACTAACTAGAGGAACACTCTTCCTCCCTCCCTGTTCTGTTGTTAGTATAACACTGTTATAAAAATGAGGGTCTACATTGAAGTCTGTAACACGTTTACTAGTAAGTTAATTGTAGAGGCAGCAATTGTTATATTGATAGTTCTATAATACTAACTAGAGGAACACTATTCCTCCCTCCCTGTTCTGTTGTTAGTATAACACTGTTATAACAATGAGGGTATACATTGGAGTCCGTAACACGTTTACTAGTAAGTTAATTGTAGAGGGAGCAAATGTTATATTGATAGTTCTATAATACTAACTAGAGGAACACTCTTCCTCCCTCCCTGTTCTGTTGTTAGTATAACACTGTTATAACAATGAGGGTATACATTGGAGTACGTAACACGATTACTAGTAAGTTAATTGTAGAGGGAGCAAATGTTATATTGATAGTTCTATAATACTAACTAGAGGAACACTCTTCCTCCCTCCCTGTTCTATTGTTAGTATAACACTGTTATAAAAATGAGGGTCTACATTGAAGTCTGTAACACGTTTACTAGTAAGTTAATTGTAGAGGGAGCAAATGTTATATTGATAGTTCTATAATACTAACTAGAGGAACACTCTTCCTCCCTCCCTGTTCTGTTGTTAGTATAACACTGTTATAAAAATGAGGGTCTACATTAGAGTCTGTAACACGTTTACTAGTAAGTTAACTTGTAGAGGGAGCAAATGTTATATTAATAGTTCTATAATACTAACTGGAGGAACACTCTTCCTCCCTCCCTGTTCTGTTGTTAGTATAACACTGTTATAACAATGAGGGTCTACATTAGAGTCCTGTAACACGTTTACTAGTAAGTTAACTTGTAGAGGGAGCAAATATTATATTGATAGTTCTATAATACTAACTAGAGGAACACTCTTCCTCCCTCCCTGTTCTGTTGTTAGTAAAACACTGTTATAACAATGAGGGTCTACATTAGAGTCCGTAACATGATTACTTGTAAGTTAACTTTAGAGGGAGCTAATGTTATATTGAAAGTTCTATAATACTAACTAGAGGAACACTCTTCCTCCCTCCCTGTTCTGTTGTTAGTATAACACTGTTATAACAATGAGGGTATACATTGGAGTACGTAACACGATTACTAGTAAGTTAATTGTAGAGGGAGCAAATGTTATATTGATAGTTCTATAATACTAACTAGAGGAACACTCTTCCTCCCTCCCTGTTCTATTGTTAGTACATTAGAGTCCGTAACATGTTTACTTGTAAGTTAACTTTAGAGGGAGCTAATGTTATATTGATAGTTCTATAATACTAAATAGAGGAACACTCTTCCTCCCTCCCTGTTCTATTGTTAGTATAACACTGTTATAACAATGAGGGTCTACATTGGAGTCCGTAACATGTTTACTTGTAAGTTAACCTTAGAGGGAACTAATGTTATATTGATAGTTCAATAATACTAACTAGAGGAACACTCTTCCTCCCTCCCTGTTCTATTGTTAGTACATTAGAGTCCGTAACATGTTTACTTGTAAGTTAACTTTAGAGGGAGCTAATGTTATATTGATAGTTCTATAATACTAACTAGAGGAACACTCTTCCTCCCTCCCTGTTCTATTGTTAGTATAACACTGTTATAACAATGAGGGTATACATTGGAGTCCGTAACACGATTACTAGTAAGTTAATTGTAGAGGGAGCAAATGTTATATTGATAGTTCTATAATACTAACTAGAGGAACACTCTTCCTCCCTCCCTGTTCTGTTGTTAGTATAACACTGTTATAACAATGAGGGTATACATTGGAGTCCGTAACACGTATACTAGTAAGTTAATTGTAGAGGGAGCAAATGTTATATTGATAGTTCTATAATACTAACTAGAGGAACACTCTTCCTCCCTCCCTGTTCTGTTGTTAGTATAACACTGTTATAACAATGAGGGTATACATTGGAGTCCGTAACATGTTTACTTGTAAGTTAACTTTAGAGGGAACTAATGTTATATTGATGGTTCTATAATACTAACTAGAGGAACACTCTTCCTCCCTCCCTGTTCTGTTGTTAGTATACCACTGTTATAACAATGAGGGTATACATTGGAGTCCGTAATTAACGTACGTTTACTAGTAAGTTAATTGTAGAGGGAGCAAATGTTATATTGATAGTTCTATAATACTAACTAGAGGAACACTCTTCCTCCCTGTTCTGTTGTTAGTATAAAGACTGTTATAACAATGAGGGTCTACATTAGAGTCCGTAACACGTTTACTAGTAAGTTAACTTTAGAGAGAACTAATGTTATATTGATAGTTCTATAATACTAACTAGAGGAACACTCTTCCTCCCTCCCTATTCTGTTGTTAGTATAACACTGTTATAACAATGAGGGTCTACATTGGAGTCCGTAACATGTTTACTTGTAAGTTAACTTTAGAGGGAACTAATGTTATAATGATGGTTCTATAATACTAACTAGAGGAACACTCTTCCTCCCTCCCTATTCTGTTGTTAGTATAACACTGTTATAACAATGAGGGTTCACATTAGAGTCCGTAACACGTTTACTAGTAAGTTAACTTTAGAGGGAACTAATGTTATATTGATGGTTCTATAATACTAACTAGAGGAACACTCTTCCTCCCTCCCTGTTCTATTGTTAGTATAACACTGTTATAACAATGAGGGTCTACATTGGAGTCCGTAACATGTTTACTTGTAAGTTAACTTTAGAGGAAACTAATGTTATATTGATAGTTCTATAATACTAACTAGAGGAACACTCTTCCTCCCTCCCTGTTCTATTATTAGTATAAAGACTTTTATAACAATGAGGGTCTACATTGGAGTCCGTAATACGTTTACTAGTAAGTTAACTTTAGAGGGAACTAATGTTATATTCATAGTTCTATAATACTAACTAGAGGAACACTCTTCCTCCCTCCCTGTTCTGTTGTTAGTATAACACTGTTATAAAAATGAGGGTCTACATTGAAGTCTGTAACACGTTTACTAGTAAGTTAATTGTAGAGGGAGCAAATGTTATATTGATAGTTCTATAATACTAACTAGAGGAACACTCTTCCTCCCTCCCTGTTCTGTTGTTAGTATAACACTGTTATAACAATGAGGGTATACATTGGAGTCCGTAACACGTTTACTAGTAAGTTAATTGTAGAGGGAGCAAATGTTATATTGATAGTTCTATAATACTAACTAGAGGAACACTATTCCTCCCTCCATGTTCTGTTGTTAGTATAACACTGTTATAACAATGAGGGTCTACATTGGAGTCCGTAACATGTTTACTTGTAAGTTAACTTTAGAGGAAACTAATGTTATATTGATAGTTCTATAATACTAACTAGAGGAACACTCTTCCTCCCTCCCTGTTCTATTATTAGTATAAAGACTTTTATAACAATGAGGGTCTACATTGGAGTCCGTAATACGTTTACTAGTAAGTTAACTTTAGAGGGAACTAATGTTATATTCATAGTTCTATAATACTAACTAGAGGAACACTCTTCCTCCCTCCCTGTTCTGTTGTTAGTATAACACTGTTATAAAAATGAGGGTCTACATTGAAGTCTGTAACACGTTTACTAGTAAGTTAATTGTAGAGGCAGCAATTGTTATATTGATAGTTCTATAATACTAACTAGAGGAACACTATTCCTCCCTCCCTGTTCTGTTGTTAGTATAACACTGTTATAACAATGAGGGTATACATTGGAGTCCGTAACACGTTTACTAGTAAGTTAATTGTAGAGGGAGCAAATGTTATATTGATAGTTCTATAATACTAACTAGAGGAACACTCTTCCTCCCTCCCTGTTCTGTTGTTAGTATAACACTGTTATAACAATGAGGGTATACATTGGAGTCCGTAACACGATTACTAGTAAGTTAATTGTAGAGGGAGCAAATGTTATATTGATAGTTCTATAATACTAACTAGAGGAACACTCTTCCTCCCGCCCTGTTCTATTGTTAGTATAACACTGTTATAAAAATGAGGGTCTACATTGAAGTCTGTAACACGTTTACTAGTAAGTTAATTGTAGAGGGAGCAAATGTTATATTGATAGTTCTATAATACTAACTAGAGGAACACTCTTCCTCCCTCCCTGTTCTGTTGTTAGTATAACACTGTTATAACAATGAGGGTCTACATTGGAGTCCGTAACATGATTACTTGTAAGTTAACTTTAGAGGGAACTAATG
The DNA here is from genome assembly GCA_035578905.1 of Stictocephala bisonia. Taxonomy (NCBI): domain Eukaryota; kingdom Metazoa; phylum Arthropoda; class Insecta; order Hemiptera; family Membracidae; genus Stictocephala; species Stictocephala bisonia. Next base: position 865,392 of record JAQJVL010000358.1, read on the forward strand.
TTATATTGATAGTTCTATAATACTAAATAGAGGAACACTCTTCCTCCCTCCCTGTTCTATTGTTAGTATATCACTGTTATAACAATGAGGGTCTACATTGGAGTCCGTAACATGTTTACTTGTAAGTTAACCTTAGAGGGAACTAATGTTATATTGATAGTTCTATAATACTAACTAGAGGAACACTCTTCCTCCCTCCCTGTTCTATTGTTAGTACATTAGAGTCCGTAACATGTTTACTTGTAAGTTAACTTTAGAGGGAGCTAATGTTATATTGATAGTTCTATAATACTAAATAGAGGAACACTCTTCCTCCCTCCCTGTTCTATTGTTAGTATAACACTGTTATAACAATGAGGGTCTACATTGGAGTCCGTAACATGTTTACTTGTAAGTTAACCTTAGAGGGAACTAATGTTATATTGATAGTTCAATAATACTAACTAGAGGAACACTCTTCCTCCCTCCCTGTTCTATTGTTAGTACATTAGAGTCCGTAACATGTTTACTTGTAAGTTAACTTTAGAGGGAGCTAATGTTATATTGATAGTTCTATAATACTAACTAGAGGAACACTCTTCCTCCCTCCCTGTTCTATTGTTAGTATAACACTGTTATAACAATGAGGGTATACATTGGAGTCCGTAACACGATTACTAGTAAGTTAATTGTAGAGGGAGCAAATGTTATATTGATAGTTCTATAATACTAACTAGAGGAACACTCTTCCTCCCTCCCTGTTCTGTTGTTAGTATAACACTGTTATAACAATGAGGGTATACATTGGAGTCCGTAACACGTATACTAGTAAGTTAATTGTAGAGGGAGCAAATGTTATATTGATAGTTCTATAATACTAACTAGAGGAACACTCTTCCTCCCTCCCTGTTCTGTTGTTAGTATAACACTGTTATAACAATGAGGGTATACATTGGAGTCCGTAACATGTTTACTTGTAAGTTAACTTTAGAGGGAACTAATGTTATATTGATGGTTCTATAATACTAACTAGAGGAACACTCTTCCTCCCTCCCTGTTCTGTTGTTAGTATACCACTGTTATAACAATGAGGGTATACATTGGAGTCCGTAATTAACGTACGTTTACTAGTAAGTTAATTGTAGAGGGAGCAAATGTTATATTGATAGTTCTATAATACTAACTAGAGGAACACTCTTCCTCCCTGTTCTGTTGTTAGTATAAAGACTGTTATAACAATGAGGGTCTACATTAGAGTCCGTAACACGTTTACTAGTAAGTTAACTTTAGAGAGAACTAATGTTATATTGATAGTTCTATAATACTAACTAGAGGAACACTCTTCCTCCCTCCCTATTCTGTTGTTAGTATAACACTGTTATAACAATGAGGGTCTACATTGGAGTCCGTAACATGTTTACTTGTAAGTTAACTTTAGAGGGAACTAATGTTATAATGATGGTTCTATAATACTAACTAGAGGAACACTCTTCCTCCCTCCCTATTCTGTTGTTAGTATAACACTGTTATAACAATGAGGGTTCACATTAGAGTCCGTAACACGTTTACTAGTAAGTTAACTTTAGAGGGAACTAATGTTATATTGATGGTTCTATAATACTAACTAGAGGAACACTCTTCCTCCCTCCCTGTTCTATTGTTAGTATAACACTGTTATAACAATGAGGGTCTACATTGGAGTCCGTAACATGTTTACTTGTAAGTTAACTTTAGAGGAAACTAATGTTATATTGATAGTTCTATAATACTAACTAGAGGAACACTCTTCCTCCCTCCCTGTTCTATTATTAGTATAAAGACTTTTATAACAATGAGGGTCTACATTGGAGTCCGTAATACGTTTACTAGTAAGTTAACTTTAGAGGGAACTAATGTTATATTCATAGTTCTATAATACTAACTAGAGGAACACTCTTCCTCCCTCCCTGTTCTGTTGTTAGTATAACACTGTTATAAAAATGAGGGTCTACATTGAAGTCTGTAACACGTTTACTAGTAAGTTAATTGTAGAGGGAGCAAATGTTATATTGATAGTTCTATAATACTAACTAGAGGAACACTCTTCCTCCCTCCCTGTTCTGTTGTTAGTATAACACTGTTATAACAATGAGGGTATACATTGGAGTCCGTAACACGTTTACTAGTAAGTTAATTGTAGAGGGAGCAAATGTTATATTGATAGTTCTATAATACTAACTAGAGGAACACTATTCCTCCCTCCATGTTCTGTTGTTAGTATAACACTGTTATAACAATGAGGGTCTACATTGGAGTCCGTAACATGTTTACTTGTAAGTTAACTTTAGAGGAAACTAATGTTATATTGATAGTTCTATAATACTAACTAGAGGAACACTCTTCCTCCCTCCCTGTTCTATTATTAGTATAAAGACTTTTATAACAATGAGGGTCTACATTGGAGTCCGTAATACGTTTACTAGTAAGTTAACTTTAGAGGGAACTAATGTTATATTCATAGTTCTATAATACTAACTAGAGGAACACTCTTCCTCCCTCCCTGTTCTGTTGTTAGTATAACACTGTTATAAAAATGAGGGTCTACATTGAAGTCTGTAACACGTTTACTAGTAAGTTAATTGTAGAGGCAGCAATTGTTATATTGATAGTTCTATAATACTAACTAGAGGAACACTATTCCTCCCTCCCTGTTCTGTTGTTAGTATAACACTGTTATAACAATGAGGGTATACATTGGAGTCCGTAACACGTTTACTAGTAAGTTAATTGTAGAGGGAGCAAATGTTATATTGATAGTTCTATAATACTAACTAGAGGAACACTCTTCCTCCCTCCCTGTTCTGTTGTTAGTATAACACTGTTATAACAATGAGGGTATACATTGGAGTCCGTAACACGATTACTAGTAAGTTAATTGTAGAGGGAGCAAATGTTATATTGATAGTTCTATAATACTAACTAGAGGAACACTCTTCCTCCCGCCCTGTTCTATTGTTAGTATAACACTGTTATAAAAATGAGGGTCTACATTGAAGTCTGTAACACGTTTACTAGTAAGTTAATTGTAGAGGGAGCAAATGTTATATTGATAGTTCTATAATACTAACTAGAGGAACACTCTTCCTCCCTCCCTGTTCTGTTGTTAGTATAACACTGTTATAAAAATGAGTGTCTACATTAAAGTCTGTAACACGTTTACTAGTAAGTTAATTGTAGAGGGAGCAAATGTTATATTAATAGTTCTATAATACTAACTGGAGGAACACTCTTCCTCCCTCCCTGTTCTGTTGTTAGTATAACACTGTTATAACAATGAGGGTCTACATTGAAGTCTGTAACACGTTTACTAGTAAGTTAATTGTAGAGGGAGCAAATATTATATTGATAGTTCTATAATACTAACTAGAGGAACACTCTTCCTCCCTCCCTGTTCTGTTGTTAGTATAACACTGTTATAACAATGAGGGTCTACATTGGAGTCCGTAACATGATTACTTGTAAGTTAACTTTAGAGGGAACTAATGTTATATTGATAGTTCTATAATACTAAATAGAGGAACACTCTTCCTCCCTCCCTGTTCTATTGTTAGTATATCACTGTTATAACAATGAGGGTCTACATTGGAGTCCGTAACATGTTTACTTGTAAGTTAACCTTAGAGGGAACTAATGTTATATTGATAGTTCTATAATACTAACTAGAGGAACACTCTTCCTCCCTCCCTGTTCTATTGTTAGTACATTAGAGTCCGTAACATGTTTACTTGTAAGTTAACTTTAGAGGGAGCTAATGTTATATTGATAGTTCTATAATACTAAATAGAGGAACACTCTTCCTCCCTCCCTGTTCTATTGTTAGTATAACACTGTTATAACAATGAGGGTCTACATTGGAGTCCGTAACATGTTTACTTGTAAGTTAACCTTAGAGGGAACTAATGTTATATTGATAGTTCAATAATACTAACTAGAGAAACACTCTTCCTCCCTCCCTATTCTATTGTTAGTACATTAGAGTCCGTAACATGTTTACTTGTAAGTTAACTTTAGAGGGAGCTAATGTTATATTGATAGTTCTATAATACTAACTAGAAGAACACTCTTCCTCCCTCCCTGTTCTGTTGTTAGTATAACACTGTTATAACAATGAGGGTATACATTGGAGTCCGTAACACGTATACTAGTAAGTTAATTGTAGAGGGAGCAAATGTTATATTGATAGTTCTATAATACTAACTAGAGGAACACTCTTCCTCCCTCCCTGTTCTGTTGTTAGTATAACACTGTTATAACAATGAGGGTATACATTGGAGTCCGTAACATGTTTACTTGTAAGTTAACTTTAGAGGGAACTAATGTTATATTGATGGTTCTATAATACTAACTAGAGGAACACTCTTCCTCCCTCCCTGTTCTGTTGTTAGTATAACACTGTTATAACAATGAGGGTATACATTGGAGTCCGTAATTAACGTACGTTTACTAGTAAGTTAATTGTAGAGGGAGCAAATGTTATATTGATAGTTCTATAATACTAACTAGAGGAACACTCTTCCTCCCTGTTCTGTTGTTAGTATAAAGACTGTTATAACAATGAGGGTCTACATTAGAGTCCGTAACACGTTTACTAGTAAGTTAACTTTAGAGAGAACTAATGTTATATTGATAGTTCTATAATACTAACTAGAGGAACACTCTTCCTCCCTCCCTATTCTGTTGTTAGTATAACACTGTTATAACAATGAGGGTCTACATTGGAGTCCGTAACATGTTTACTTGTAAGTTAACTTTAGAGGGAACTAATGTTATAATGATGGTTCTATAATACTAACTAGAGGAACACTCTTCCTCCCTCCCTATTCTGTTGTTAGTATAACACTGTTATAACAATGAGGGTCTACATTAGAGTCCGTAACACGTTTACTAGTAAGTTAACTTTAGAGGGAACTAATGTTATATTGATGGTTCTATAATACTAACTAGAGGAACACTCTTCCTCCCTCCCTGTTCTATTGTTAGTATAACACTGTTATAACAATGAGGGTCTACATTGGAGTCCGTAACATGTTTACTTGTAAGTTAACTTTAGAGGAAACTAATGTTATATTGATAGTTCTATAATACTAACTAGAGGAACACTCTTCCTCCCTCCCTGTTCTATTATTAGTATAAAGACTTTTATAACAATGAGGGTCTACATTGGAGTCCGTAATACGTTTACTAGTAAGTTAACTTTAGAGGGAACTAATGTTATATTCATAGTTCTATAATACTAACTAGAGGAACACTCTTCCTCCCTCCCTGTTCTGTTGTTAGTATAACACTGTTATAAAAATGAGGGTCTACATTGAAGTCTGTAACACGTTTACTAGTAAGTTAATTGTAGAGGGAGCAAATGTTATATTGATAGTTCTATAATACTAACTAGAGGAACACTCTTCCTCCCTCCCTGTTCTGTTGTTAGTATAACACTGTTATAACAATGAGGGTATACATTGGAGTCCGTAACACGTTTACTAGTAAGTTAATTGTAGAGGGAGCAAATGTTATATTGATAGTTCTATAATACTAACTAGAGGAACACTATTCCTCCCTCCCTGTTCTGTTGTTAGTATAACACTGTTATAACAATGAGGGTCTACATTAGAGTCCGTAACATGTTTACTTGTAAGTTAACTTTAGAGAAAACTAATGTTATATTGATAGTTCTATAATACTAACTGGAGGAACACTCTTCCTCCCTCCCTGTTCTATTATTAGTATAAAGACTTTTATAACAATGAGGGTCTACATTGGAGTCCGTAATACGTTTACTAGTAAGTTAACTTTAGAGGGAACTAATGTTATATTCATAGTTCTATAATACTAACTAGAGGAACACTCTTCCTCCCTCCCTGTTCTATTGTTAGTATAACACTGTTATAAAAATGAGGGTCTACATTGAAGTCTGTAACACGTTTACTAGTAAGTTAATTGTAGAGGGAGCAAATGTTATATTGATAGTTCTATAATACTAACTAGAGGAACACTCTTCCTCCCTCCCTGTTCTGTTGTTAGTATAACACTGTTATAAAAATGAGTGTCTACATTGAAGTCTGTAACACGTTTACTAGTAAGTTAATTGTAGAGGGAGCAAATGTTTTATTAATAGTTCTATAATACTAACTGGAGGAACACTCTTCCTCCCTCCCTGTTCTGTTGTTAGTATAACACTGTTATAACAATGAGGGTCTACATTGAAGTCTGTAACACGTTTACTAGTAAGTTAATTGTAGAGGGAGCAAATATTATATTGATAGTTCTATAATACTAACTAGAGGAACACTCTTCCTCCCTCCCTGTTCTGTTGTTAGTATAACACTGTTATAACAATGAGGGTCTACATTGGAGTCCGTAACATGATTACTTGTAAGTTAACTTTAGAGGGAACTAATGTTATATTGATAGTTCTATAATACTAAATAGAGGAACACTCTTCCTCCCTCCCTGTTCTATTGTTAGTATAACACTGTTATAACAATGAGGGTCTACATTGGAGTCCGTAACATGTTTACTTGTAAGTTAACCTTAGAGGGAACTAATGTTATATTGATAGTTCTATAATACTAACTAGAGGAACACTCTTCCTCCCTCCCTGTTCTATTGTTAGTACATTAGAGTCCGTAACATGTTTACTTGTAAGTTAACTTTAGAGGGAGCTAATGTTATATTGATAGTTCTATAATACTAACTAGAGGAACACTCTTCCTCCCTCCCTGTTCTATTGTTAGTATAACACTGTTATAACAATGAGGGTCTACATTAGAGTCCGTAACATGTTTACTTGTAAGTTAACTTTAGAGGGAACTAATGTTATATTGATAGTTCTATAATACTAACTAGAGGAACACTCTTCCTCCCTCCCTGTTCTATTGTTAGTATAAAGACTGTTATATAACAATGAGGGTCTACATTAGAGTCCGTAACATGTTTACTTGTAAGTTAACTTTAGAGGGAACTAATGTTATATTGATAGTTCTATAATACTAACTAGAGGAATACTCTTCCTCCCTTCCTGTTCTATTGTTAGTATAAAGATTGTTATAACAATGAGGGTCTACATTAGAGTCCGTAACATGTTTACTTGTAAGTTAACTTTAGAGGGAACTAATGCTATATTGATAGTTCTATAATAATAACTAGAGGAACACTCTTCCTCCCTCCCTGTTCTATTGTTAGTATAACACTGTTATAACAATGACGGTCTACATTGGAGTACGTAACATGTTTACTTGTAAGTTAACTTTAGAGGGAGCTAATGTTATATTGATTGTTCTATAATACTAACTAGAGGAACACTCTTCCTCCCTCCCTGTTCTATTGTTAGTATAACACTGTTATAACAATGAGGGTCTACATTGGAGTGCGTAACATGTTTACTTGTAAGTTAACTTTAGAGGGAACTAATGTTATATTGATAGTTCTATAATACTAACTAGAGGAACACTCTTCCTCCCTCCCTGTTCTGTTGTTAGTATAACACTGTTATAAAAATGAGGGTATACATTGGAGTCCGTAACACGTTTACTAGTAAGTTAATTGTAGAGGGAGCAAATGTTATATTGATAGTTCTATAATACTAACTAGAGGAACACTCTTCCTCCCTCCCTGTTCTGTTGTTAGTATAACACTGTTATAACAATGAGGGTATACATTGGAGTCCGTAACATGTTTACTTGTAAGTTAACTTTAGAGGGAACTAATGTTATATTGATAGTTTTATAATACTAACTAGAGGAACACTCTTCCTCCCTCCCTGTTCTGTTGTTAGTATAACACTGTTATAACAATGAGGGTATACATTGGAGTCCGTAACACGTTTACTAGTAAGTTAATTGTAGAGGGAGCAAATGTTATATTGATAGTTCTATAATACTAACTAGAGGAACACTCTTCCTCCCTGTTCTGTTGTTAGTATAAAGACTGTTATAACAATGAGGGTCTACATTAAAGTCCGTAACACGTTTACTAGTAAGTTAACTTTAGAGAGAACTAATGTTATATTGATAGTTCTATAATACTAACTAGAGGAACACTCTTCCTCCCTCCCTAATCTGTTGTTAGTATAACACTGTTATAACAATGAGGGTCTACATTGGAGTCCGTAACATGTTTAATTGTAAATTAACTTTAGAGGGAACTAATGTTATATTGATGGTTCTATAATACTAACTAGAGGAACACTCTTCCTCCCTCCCTGTTCTATTGTTAGTATAACACTGTTATAACAATGAGGGTCTACATTGGAGTCCGTAACATGTTTACTTGTAAGTTAACTTTAGAGGAAACTAATGTTATATTGATAGTTCTATAATACTAACTAGAGGAACACTCTTCCTCCCTCCCTGTTCTATTATTAGTATAAAGACTTTTATAACAATGAGGGTCTACATTGGAGTCCGTAATACGTTTACTAGTAAGTTAACTTTAGAGGAAACTAATGTTATATTCATAGTTCTATAATACTAACTAGAGGAACACTCTTCCTCCCTCCCTGTTCTGTTGTTAGTATAACACTGTTATAAAAATGAGGGTCTACATTGAAGTCTGTAACACATTTACTAGTAAGTTAATTGTAGAGGGAGCAAATGTTATATTGATAGTTCTATAATACTAACTAGAGGAACACTCTTCCTCCCTCCCTGTTCTGTTGTTAGTATAACACTGTTATAACAATGAGGGTATACATTGGAGTCCGTAACACGTTTACTAGTAAGTTAATTGTAGAGGGAGCAAATGTTATATTGATAGTTCTATAATACTAACTAGAGGAACACTCTTCCTCCCTTCCTGTTCTGTTGTTAGTATAACACTGTTATAACAATGAGGGTATACATTGGAGTCCGTAACACGTTTACTAGTAAGTTAATTGTAGAGGGAGCAAATGTTATATTGATAGTTCTATAATACTAACTAGAGGAACACTATTCCTCCCTCCCTGTTCTGTTGTTAGTATAACACTGTTATAACAATGAGGGTCTACATTAGATCCGTAACATGTTTACTTGTAAGTTAACTTTAGAGGAAACTAATGTTATATTGATAGTTCTATAATACTAACTAGAGGAACTCTCTTCCTCCCTCCCTGTTCTATTATTAGTATAAAGACTTTTATAACAATGAGGGTCTACATTGGAGTCCGTAATACGTTTACTAGTAAGTTAACTTTAGAGGGAACTAATGTTATATTCATAGTTCTATAATACTAACTAGAGGAACACTCTTCCTCCCTCCCTGTTCTGTTGTTAGTATAACACTGTTATAAAAATGAGTGTCTACATTGAAGTCTGTAACACGTTTACTAGTAAGTTAATTGTAGAGGGAGCAAATGTTATATTGATAGTTCTATAATACTAACTGGAGGAACACTCTTCCTCCCTCCCTGTTCTGTTGTTAGTATAACACTGTTATAACAATGAGGGTCTACATTGAAGTCTGTAACACGTTTACTAGTAAGTTAATTGTAGAGGGAGCAAATGTTATATTGATAGTTCTATAATACTAACTAGAGGAACACTCTTCCTCCCTCCCTGTTCTGTTGTTAGTATAAAGACTTTTATAACAATGAGGGTCTACATTGGAGTCCGTAACATGTTTACTTGTAAGTTAACTTTAGAGGGAACTAATGTTATATTGATAGTTCTATAATACTAAATAGAGGAACACTCTTCCTCCCTCCCTGTTCTATTGTTAGTATAACACTGTTATAACAATTAGGGTCTACATTGGAGTCCGTAACATGATTACTTGTAAGTTAACTTTAGAGGGAACTAATGTTATATTGATAGTTCTATAATACTAAATAGAGGAACACTCTTCCTCCCTCCCTGTTCTATTGTTAGTATAACACTGTTATAACAATGAGGGTCTACATTGGAGTCCGTAACATGTTTACTTGTAAGTTAACCTTAGAGGGAACTAATGTTATATTGATAGTTCTATAATACTAACTAGAGGAACACTCTTCCTCCCTCCCTGTTCTATTGTTAGTACATTAGAGTCCGTAACATGTTTACTTGTAAGTTAACTTTAGAGGGAGCTAATGTTATATTGATAGTTCTATAATACTAACTAGAGGAACACTCTTCCTCCCTCCCTGTTCTATTGTTAGTATAACACTGTTATAACAATGAGGGTCTACATTAGAGTCCGTAACATGTTTACTTGTAAGTAAACTTTAGAGGGAACTAATGTTATATTGATAGTTCTATAATACTAACTAGAGGAACACTCTTCCTCCCTCCCTGTTCTATTGTTAGTATAAAGATTGTTATAACAATGAGGGTCTACATTGGAGTCCGTAACATGTTTACTTGTAAGTTAACTTTAGAGGGAACTAATGTTATATTGATAGTTCTATAATACTAACTAGAGGAATACTCTTCCTCCCTTCCTGTTCTATTGTTAGTATAAAGATTGTTATAACAATGAGGGTCTACATTAGAGTCCGTAACATGTTTACTTGTAAGTTAACTTTAGAGGGAACTAATGCTATATTGATAGTTCTATAATAATAAATAGAGGAACACTCTTCCTCCCTCCCTGTTCTATTGTTAGTATAACACTGTTATAACAATGACGGTCTACATTGGAGTCCGTAACATGTTTACTTGTAAGTTAACTTTAGAGGGAGCTAATGTTATATTGATAGTTCTATAATACTAACTAGAGGAACACTCTTCCTCCCTCCCTGTTCTATTGTTAGTATAACACTGTTATAACAATGAGGGTCTACATTGGAGTCCGTAACATGTTTACTTGTAAGTTAACTTTAGAGGGAGCTAATGTTATATTGATAGTTCTATAATACTAACTAGAGGAACACTCTTTCTCCCTCCCTGTTCTATTGTTAGTATAACACTGTTATAACAATGAGGGTCTACATTGGAGTCCGTAACATGTTTACTAGTAAGTTAACTTTAGAGGGAGCTAATGTTATATTGATAGTTCTATAATACTAAATAGAGGAACACTCTTCCTCCCTCCCTGTTCTATTGTTAGTATAACATTGTTATAACAATGAGGGTCTACATTGGAGTCCGTAACATGTTTACTTGTAAGTTAACTTTAGAGGGAGCTAATGTTTTATTGATGGTTCTATAATACTAACTAGAGGAACACTAATACAAAACAAATGAACAACAATGTTGTTCTAGGTAATATAACACTTAGTATACACTAATACTAGTAGACTCTGCGCCATGTTAACAGTTATTTTCCATGATCGTTAGTACACTCTGCTTCATGTAAACAGATAATTTCATGTTCGTTAGTAGACTCTGCTCCATGTTAACAGTTATATACCATGATCGTTCGTTGACCCTGCCTCATGTAATCAGTTATATTCCATGATCGTTAGTAGACTCTGCCTCATGTAAACAGTTATATCCAATGATCATTAGTAGACTCTGCCTCAGGTAAACATTAATATTTCATGTTCGTTAGTAGACTCTGCTCCATGTTAACAGTTATATACCATGATCGTTCGTTGACCCTGCCTCATGTAATCAGTTATATTCCATGATCGTTAGTAGACTCTGCCTCATGTAAACAGTTATATCCAATGATCATTAGTAGACTCTGCCTCATGTAAACAGTTATATTTCATGTTCGTTAGTAGACTCTGCTCCATGTTAACAGTTATATACCATGATCGTTCGTTGACCCTGCCTCATGTAATCAGTTATATTCCATGATCGTTAGTAGACTACGCCTCATGTAATCAGTCATATCCCATGATCGTTAGTACACCCTGCCCCATATAAACAGTTATATCCCATGATCATTAGTAGACTCTGCGCCATGTTAACAGTTATACTCCATGATCGTTAGTACTCTCGGCTTCATGTAATCAGTTATATTCCATGATCGTTAGTACACCCTGCCCCATATAAACAGTTATATCCCATGATCGTTAGTAGACTCTGCTCCATGTTAACAGTTATATACCATGATCGTTCGTAGACCCTGCTCCTTGTTAACAGTTATATCCCATGATCGTTAGTAGACTCTGCTCCATGTTAACAGTTATATACCATGATCGTTCGTAGACCCTGCTCCTTGTTAACAGTTATATCCCATGATCGTTAGTAGACTCTGCTCCATGTTAACAGTTATATACCATGATCGTTCGTAGACCCTGCTCCATGTTAACAGTTATATCCCATGATCGTTAGTAGACTCTGCTCCATGTTAACAGTTATATACCATAATCGTTCGTAGACCCTGCTCCTTGTTAACAGTTATATCCCATGATCGTTAGTAGACTCTGCTCCATGTTAACAGTTATATACCATGATCGTTCGTAGACCCTGCTCCTTGTTAACAGTTATATCCCATGATCGTTAGTAGACTTTGCTCCATGTTAACAGTTATATACCATGATCGTTCGTAGACCCTGCTCCTTGTTAACAGTTATATCCCATGATCGTTAGTAGACTCTGCTCCATGTTAACAGTTATATTCCATGATCGTTAGTAGACTCTGCTCCATGTTAACAGTTATATACCATGATCGTTCGTAGACCCTGCTCCTTGTTAACAGTTATATCCCATGATCGTTAGTAGACTCTGCTCCATGTTAACAGTTATATACCATGATCGTTCGTAGACCCTGCTCCTTGTTAACAGTTATATCCCATGATCGTTAGTAGACTCTGCTCCATGTTAACAGTTATATACCATGATCGTTCGTAGACCCTGCTCCTTGTCATCTGTCATATCCCATGATAGTTAGTATACCCAGTCCTATGTTCAAAAATTTAAATTAAAAAATCGTTTATTCACAAAAATACATGTTACAAACAAGCATTTTTTTATTTTGAATATTCTCCCTAATTAGACTTTGAGGAGTTGTATAGTCTGTGTATGGGGAGGAGTCGGCAACAGTAAGCCTAGTTAACAAGCATTCAATTATAAACAACAGGAAATAGAAATTTTCTGTATTTTTTTAAATCAACTATGGATGTAATGTAAACTTACTGTAAGAAAAATATCAACATAATGAAAAATTTAGTAATGCTTTGCAATGACGAAAACACATCAAATTATTACTAAACATGAATTTAGTGGAAAAACAGTGAAATGAATCAATTATATGTAATCAGTCATATCCCATGATTTTTAGTAGACCCTGCCTTATTTAATCAGTCGTATCCCATGAACTTTAGTATACCCTGCCCCATTTAATCAGTCGTATCCCACGATCTTTAGTAGACCCTGCCTCATTTAATCAGTCATATCCCATGATCGTTAGTAGACTCTGCCCAATGTAATCAGTCACATCCCATGATCGTTAGTAGACTCTGCCTAATGTAATCAGTCACATCCCATGATCGTTAATGGACCCTGCCCAATGTAATCAGTCACATCCCATGATCGTTAGTAGACCCTGCCTAATGTAATCAGTCACATCCCATGATCGTTAGTAGACTCTGCCTAATGTAATCAGTCACATCCCATGATCGTTAGTAGACCCTGCCCCATTTAATCAGTCACATCCCATGATCGTTAGTAGACTCTGCCTAATGTAATCAGTCACATCCCATGATATTTAGTAGACCCTGCCCAATGTAATCAGTCACATCCCATGATCGTTAGTGGACCCTGCCCAATGTAATCAGTCACATCCCATGATCGTTAGTAGACCCTGCCCCATTTAATCAGTCACATCCCGTGATCGTTAGTAGACCCTGCCCAATGTAATCAGTCACATCCCATGATATTTAGTAGACCCTGCCCAATGTAATCAGTCACATCCCATGATCGTTAGTGGACCCTGCCCAATGTAATCAGTCACATCCCATGATCGTTAGTAGACCCTGCCCCATTTAATCAGTCACATCCCATGATCGTTAGTAGACTCTGCCTAATGTAATCAGTCACATCCCAGGATCGTTAGTAGACCCTGCCCCATTTAATCAGTCACATCCCATGATCGTTAGTAGACTCTGCCTAATGTAATCAGTCACATCCCATGATATTTAGTAGACCCTGCCCAATGTAATCAGTCACATCCCATGATCGTTAGTGGACCCTGCCCAATGTAATCAGTCACATCCCATGATCGTTAGTAGACCCTGCCCCATTTAATCAGTCACATCCCATGATCGTTAGTAGACTCTGCCTAATGTAATTAGTCACATCCCATGATATTTAGTAGACCCTGCCCAATGTAATCAGTCACATCCCATGATCGTTAGTGGACCCTGCCCAATGTAATCAGTCACATCCCATGATCGTTAGTAGACCCTGCCCCATTTAATCAGTCACATCCTATGATCGTTAGTAGACCCTGCCCAATGTAATCAGTCACATCCCATGATCGTTAGTGGACCCTGCCCAATGTAATCAGTCACATCCCATGATCGTTAGTAGACCCTGCCCCATTTAATCAGTCACATCCCATGATCGTTAGTAGACCCTGCCCAATGTAATCAGTCACATCCCATGATCGTTAGTAGACCCTGCCCCACTTAATCAGTCACATCCCATGATCGTTAGTAGACCCTGCCCAATGTAATCAGTCACATCCCATGATCGTTAGTAAACCCTGCCCAATGTAATCAGTCAAATCCCATGATCGTTAGCAGACCCTATCCCATGTAATCAGTCATATGCAATGATTGTTAGTAGACTCTGCCCCATGTAATTGTGATATCTTGTTGTGCGTTATTTAACTACGTTTTTTAGGGAGAGTGGTTAAGCCGATCCTCTTTTTAACTCTACTATTCCCAACTTTCATCGACTATCGATCTATACAGGGAGGCTATATAGATAAAGTAGAGAATTGGAGGGGGACTAAACCAGGACAGTACAAGGTTAAAACACTGATACAGCATGAGTAATACTGATAAAATGTAAGTCCAGTATTCAAATCTGCGCCATGTCCTGACACATTATATAGACCGCCCGGCAACTGGCTCATTCATGGAATAATTAATATGACATAATTCATATAATGGCCTTATTTGTGGTTTAGTTTTGTTTCAGTACGCTGTTATAATTAAATACAGTAAAATAATGATTTGGTATCAATTGTTTCATTACATTATTTCATTTCTAACTCAATATTATTCTTTGTACCCTCAACAACATTAAATAAATAAATAAAAAGTCAATCTATTTTAAACTGTTTGTATTGACCACATTCTCCATCTTAAACAAAATTTATAAAGTACATATATATCCTGAATTAAATATGATACATACTTTTGGTGAGCTTTTTATGATACATATTTTTCTACAGCTTTAAACATATATTATTTCTGAATTTAATACTAAAAATATTTTTGACAATATGCTTTTAAGAAAGTTTATTTTATTTATTAAAAAATGCTATTTTTCTTACCAAAAAAAGCAAAGTAAATGTTGATTGTTTTACATCGAAAACATTCAATTTGCATCCTTCTACATCTTGTCAGGTTCTTGCATTCGTTCTAATGATGGTTTGATGGGACACTCAACAATACATTAGGGTAAGCTAATTGTTGTAAGTGAGACTTAAGGGGGCTAAGCTCATGACGTCATCAATACAATATTACACCCAAACATAATGTCCTTGGATTTACATTCATAAGTAATTTTGGTTTACATTTTGCCTTCCATTTCCCTAAATAATACAAAGGAAATGAACATTTGTAAAACTTGATTAACATTAGTAAATTTCAAAAAGTTGTATGATGGTTATCATTATAAATAAATATTATTAGATTAGTATTATATTTATTAGTTCTGTGTCTCGGTAACTATAATAATTAATAGGAACAGCTTATTATTAAATACAGCGAAATATTTGTATTTAGTTAAATAAAAACCATATTTACTCTAAAAATGAATTCATTAACTCATTTAAAGATTTGTATATTAATAAGACTTACAACAAAATAGAAGGTTTAGTAATTTAAAGTACATAATATACAAGATGTAAAGGAGAACCTGTGTGGGTCATAGCGAAATACTGGAACAACTTCGTTTCAACATAACCTATTATTTGTCGATTTAGTTTATTGAAGTAATGAACAAGCTTAGAAGTCTTAGAACTGTTCAAGCTCTAAAACATAAACTAGTAAATACCATGATGATACTCAATTAGTATTCATCTGAATATTCAAATATGTGTTTATAATAATTAGTTAGTCTCTTAAAGGTATCTCTTAAAACTATATACTATATAGTTTTTGATGATGCCAATTTCTCAAAACAGCGTTAAATTGTATATTAATGTTTATAAAATTCTTGTAATACTATATTTACAAAATGCTTTCTAAATACAAGAGGTCGTGAACAATTATTTTTCTTCACTTAATGTATAATGACGCTTGTTTACTTATTAATATCTGTCAAAATTGTCACCAGATATTCATAAAACTCTGTAATGTTGTTGTGATAAAAAGATTACACATTTCAAAAATATGTCATAATACAGTGTAGGAAATACAATTTGAAGGACCATTATTTAGACATTTAAGTTGCTAGTACACTTTAAAATGATCTATTATTTAGCTGAGTTCTAACTTCAATTTGACACTTCTCAGCCAAGTACACTTATTTTGTATAACCATTCATTATTATTTCATAAAATTTAGCGTATATAATCAGTACTTGTATATTTTTGATTTTTTAAAGTAGAAGGCATTGGCAGACATTAAAGTATTACTTATATTTTATATCCTAATTTTTGATTATTAATTAATTATAACTTTCATGACTGTTTCCTGTAAGTCAGCACAAAAATATAACCATTGCAAGTAACTAACTATACTTTTCTTACAACAATAGTAAAGTATAAGAGAATATATCTTCATTACATAATCCGGATAAATAGCTTTCCGTTATTTTTCACTATACAAGTTTTTTCACCAAATTTTCAAGCTAATACAAAATGTAATTAAGTCCTTGTGTATGGATTTCTGGAAAGCATGTATATATTTAAAATTTAATAGCGTATAAATTAAGATATTTTCTGACGCACTTAACTTGTGTTATAAAACCATTACAGTTGATCGCACTTCTGGCTGTTTTTGGGTCCAGTTTGATCCCGCTCATTAAGGAGCCCTAGCTCTAATGTGCTGTTGAGTGGCCCATCAGAACATCATTAGCCGGGTTTAACGAAAGAACGAGGCGTTGATATATGACATGTCACCCTTTTTATGTCAGTATGTGTTTGTTGAAATTGGAAGTTTTTGAAAAAAATCTTATAAAAATGCATCTTACACACTTCGCATGGCAACAAAATTCGCAAGCAATCTAAAAGTAGTACTATATAGTATAAAAAGTTTAACTCACAATACACTATTAGTTTTGTAGTGTTGAAATCTAGTAGATTTTATAAAACGTAATTGGTCTTTTGCAAAAACATTTTTTAAAGAAAACTGTAAAGTAATTATATGGTGATGCAATTACATGTTAGGAACATCAGGCGATATTAAGAAAACTGTAAAGGAGTTATATGGTGATGCAATTACATGTTAGGAACATCAGGAGATATTAAGAAAACTGTAAAGGAGTTATATGGTGATGCAATTACATGTTAGGAACATCAGGAGATATTAAGAAAACTGTAAAGGAGTTATATGGTGGTGTAAATACATGTTAGGAACATTAGGAGATATTAAGAAAACTGTAAAGGAGTTATATGGTGATGCAATTACATGTTAGGAACATCAGGAGATATTAAGAAAACTGTAAAGGAGTTATATGGTGATGCAATTACATGTTAGGAACATCAGGAGATATTAAGAAAACTGTAAAGGAGTTATATGGTGATGCAATTACATGTTAGGAATATCAGGAGATATAAAGAAAACTGTAAAGGAGTTTTATGGTGGTGTAATTACATGTTAGGAATATCAGGGGATATTAAGAAAACTGTAAAGGATATATGGTGGTGTAATTACATGTTAGGAATATCAGGAGATATTAAGAAAACTGTAAAGTAGTTTTAAGGTGGTGTAATTACAGCATTTGTATTACAATTCTAGCAAATGAGGCTACTTAAAATTTGGAGCTAAACGAATTAAAATGGTGAAATACTCGTATACAAACACAAAAGATGCTTCTCGACAAAACTAATAGTGGAACTAGCTGGGAATAGTAACTTGTACTGAAGTTCCTTGGTCTTTCCTTGTTTTGGGAATAAATTCTTAGAGACAAAATAATAGTCAAGACCGTAGACGCATGCTGTCAAGAAAATTGAATGTTGTCGTTTTACATGTTCTTTTCAAGGGAAGTAATGAAACTTCCCGGAAATTAATGCTACATTTTATGAAAATTAATGCCTTTCGTTATTTTATTATGTTTGAAAATCAAATTAAATTATCAAATTTACAATATTATAAAGGAAAATTAAGGATGGTTAAAATAACACTCAAAGTTATTTTAACGGAGTAAATATTTTATTTTAAGGAAAAAATCCTGATTAATAATCAACTGTTTGTTAAGAAAAATAAATAAATTAATGCTAGTGACAGAAGAATCCTTATTTCCTTGTTTTATTTATTTTATCTGTAAGAATAATTTAATTTAGTCAGCTTTGCTTATACAATTAATTAAGAAAACCAGTGTAAATATCTACTGAGATACAAATTTCTTTGAGCAATTCACCTATGTTCAATTAAAAGAAAAATAAAACCACCTCATTATGACTTGTATTTACTTTTAATTTAAGGAGTACTTGATAAATAAATAAGAAAAAGAGAAATGAAAAGGGCAATTTATTTCAATAGTAAGAAGCACCGATAGTAACTATTTTGTAAGCTTCTTTGATAGGAATGATATTTTCATAGAATGAAAAATTACATACCACTTCTCTTTTAAAATTTACTGAATTCAGGAATTGACTTAAGCAGAAAATCTAAAATAACCCACTCATCCATACACGCACGGTGATATTGACACACCCACTCACTTAACACGTACAGTAACCTTGACTTTAACTTGATTTATGTTTGATAGTCGAGGTAATTTCTGGTATCAGACCCTTTGACCGTCATTGGTGGAATGAACCTTCATCGTAATGAATAGCCTATGTGGAATCGCTATTGCACGGGCGTGGGAAGATGCACTACTGGAACTATAAGTGGGGAATGGCAAACGATCAGTCACGTGATAACAGAGTCGAATTTCAAACTATGAATCACATAGTTGACGACTGCCCATTGCGTTCTTTTCATAGGGAATTAGATGTTCTTTGTTAGATCGGAGAATCAAGTATTGCATGTTTACGAAACCTGGATCTAGCTCTGTGACGGGAGATTAATACAAGACACAAGTACTTTGTACTATATATCTTTTTAAATTTATATCTAGTGTATTGCTCTAATTTTTCATTTTTTAGTAGTTTGATAGCTGGTTTTGAAAGCCATACGATATACTGTAAATCTTTGAACCACCACAATTTTGTAAGGAATTAGGCTTTTGAAGTGAGGTTTGCGGCATTATTCTTTGCTTGATCAGCCCTTAAAAAATGTGCACATCAACCTATGCTTGCATTAAATCTTTTCTACTGACCCCTCGTGGACCATTCCCATAGAAAAATAGCTGGGTACTGAATACATCTTAAAGTAGGTGAACAATAGGTCACGTACCTCACAATTAAGATAAAAACACTTCTTATTATTCTGCTTGTTATACGTTATCTGCGGAATCTATTATCTGTACAACGCAAAACCTATAAAAAATTTGCCGGATTAATTTGTCAGAAAAATTGGGCATAGACAGTACATGATTGAAATTGAAAAACAAATGAAATTCTGTATAAAGTTAAGTACAAAATTATGAATGTGCCAAAGAGTACCTTTGGTCCAAATTGTTGCTTGGGCAAGTAGATCTAAACTGCACCTGAGTAGGTGGATGGTTGCGGGTGTAGTCGTTATAGAAGATGGCATCACAGCACCACGGGGTAGAAGGCTCCTTCTAGGGGATATGTGATTGAGGTGTGAAGATTGACGAGCATGTTCATTGATATATAGTTCACAAACTAAAATATTCTTCTTGATGTGCACTGATTTCACTGTCCAGCACTCGCATGTGTAATAATGAATTAAATAATAATGAATCTCCTCTTGAATAATAATTTTTTCTCAATAGTAAAATAAAAATTATTTTACTGGCTAGTAAGGGCAAAAGGAAGTTAATGTATTAAAGTTAATACGAGGCATGACAAAGTTTATTTATACAATTTGGATTGCTACAAAACAGATACAAATATCCAATTGTAGCACTATTCCAAAATTACTATACATGCAAGACAACAAACAAGTATTATAAATAAACATTTAACAACTGATAACAAAGAAAATAGTAAATATATATCTAAAAAAATAACAAATATAAATAGCAATATGCAAATAAATAAATATTAAAAATACTTTAACATTCCCCAAAGTGCAAGTTATTTTTACTACCCCATAAAAATATGTTCATATTTGGAGCATTAATTCATAACATCAATTAGAACAATCTAACAATATACAAGACAACAGCGACAATTCAACAAATATTGAAAACATAACAAAGACAACAATGAGAATAAACAAATATATATATAATGGAACAACAAATAAACTGGACTGTGCTAAAAGTGATTTATTGCTCAAAAATTCCATTGAACTGTTGATTGAATAAAACCAAGGTCGACGACAGCAGATTCACATGTTGAGGAAGAGCATTGTATAGCCTCATCATTACATTAATGTACGAATTTGTTCCTAGAGTTGAAGTAGCAAAAGGAGGATTAAACAATGGCCTTAGTCTGGCTGAGGAACGGAGGACGGCAAAGTTAATACTATCTAACACCTCACTACAGTCAACTATTCCATTCCCAAGGTTTTTAAAAATACTAACATCCCTACAACCCGGCACTTACGCAGACTATCCAATTCAAACAAGGTCAACAATTCAACAATAAACAAGAAAAGTATACACTCCAAATGATTTAAAATATAAAAATCGTAAAAATTTAGTTTGAATTAACTTAACCATTTCTGTTAAAAATGCATAATAAGGATGCCAAACCATAGAACCAAACTCAAGCTTACGTGGAAATATGTTTGAACATATAACTTGATCTATATAAAGAAATCAAATGTTTTATAGACAGCTTTCAATAATATGTTCTGAAAAAGAAAACTTAACATAAAAAAATAACACCTAGATCTTTAATTTTGGAATGTACAGTAAAAATAGTGTTTTTCATCATATAATCAAAAAGAACAATGTTTTGTGTTTTACTGATGTACCACATTACCACACACTTTTCCGCATTAAATTTTAAACCCGTTTGACTCCAAGCAATAAGACGATCAAGATCCTGCTGCAGTAATTCGCAATCATCAAGAATGTTAATTTCTTTAAATATTTTCATGTCATCAGCATACAACAAGACCTTACTGTTCTTTACACAATCAACTATATCATTAATAAATAAAATAAACAACAATGGTCCTAAGTTGGAGCCTTGAGGTACACCCGATTTTCCAATAAACTCACTAAAAAAAGAGTCATTAAGTTAACAATCTGCCTTCTATTATATAGATATGAAGAAAAAAGTTTTATTTCGTTATTAGAAAAACCAAAATAATTTAGCCTCTTTAAAAGTTCCAAATGATTGACCTTGTCGAACGCTTTAGCAAAATACATATAAATAACATCTACCACCCACTATCCAAAATAGAAGTACAAAAATCAGAAAAACTCAAAAGATTTGTATTTATAGATCTGCTAGAAAAAAATACCATATTGAAAAGGTGTAATACAATTTTTAACGTGCTTAAAAATCCGATTAAATAGAACTGATTCTAAAATCTTAGCAGGAGTTGACAAAATATCAACAGATCTGTAATTTGTATACCACTTCTTCCTTGTGGGAAGGAAGCAAGTCGTAAGAATAAGAAACTCAAATAGTAATCCCCTGACCGTAAGATCTGGAGTCCCGCAAGGATCGGTGATCTCTGCAACTCTGTTTCTTATATTTATCAATGACCTATTAAAACTTCAATTTAAAGGTGATATATGCGCTTTTGCGGACGACATTGCCTTGTTTTATGCGCATGATCTGTTAGAGGTAATAGGGAACAATATGTTGACTGATTTAGTATTATTAAGAAACTGGTCTGTTAGTAATAAGATGGAAGTGAATGTAAAAAAGACAAAACTTATTAATTTTCATTCCCAGAGCTTTAACTTCCCATTTCATATAAAATATCATCACAATGTCAGTCTGTGATAAATAATTGCAACTGCCAAATTATAGAAAAAGTTCAAAGTTTTAAATACCTCGGTGTAATTTTTGACGAAAAGTTAAGTTGGGAAATACATATATCTGAATTACATAAAAAAATAAGAACATTAATAAGAACCTTTTATTTTTTAAGAAACTTTTGTAGTACTGATCTTCTTAGAACACTATATTTTTCACTAATTCATTCTAGACTACAATACGGCATAACATGTTGGGGGGGAGCGTTCAAAATTTTAATTGACAGACTGAGGGTAACACAAAACTTTTTTATAAGAATTATATTGAAAAATAAATTAAGAGACAGCTCTTTCCCGTTATATGAGCAAATTAGGGTCTTGCCACTACAGCACCTTTTTGTATATAAAGTTTTAAAATTATTTTATGTAAGAAGTGGGAACCGAGGTAGTGACAATCTATATCAATAAATAATATATTGATATAGATATCAATCACAAAAATAAAATTAACCCAATGGTTAATTGGATGGTGGTGATGACCCACCCGCCCACCCATACAGGCTCAGTAGTACTGGCCCACCCACCCGCCCATACAGGCTCAGTGGTGATGTGGTTAATATTTCGTGTTAATGTTAATTGTTGCTAATTCCGTACGTGCTAATGATTCCTAACAATAAATCAACAAGAAACGTTTTACAAGGGAAGTTTAGACTACCAAAGGTCAATAAGATGATTGTCAAACGATCATTCTTATACTTAGGCCCAAAACTGTTTAATAAAGTACCAATAAATATAAGGAATTTAAATAACGTAAAACAGTTTAGTCGAAAGTTGTTAGACTGGCTATTTAACCAACAAAGTGTAAATTTCTTGTTTGTAGATTAAGTATAGTTGTACTACGGATGATTGTTGAATGTGTGAAAGTAGAATGAATGTTGGGTGGAATGCTCGGTGGCGCTTCTGGACCGGCAGGGACAGAGCTTTGACGGCCTGGCAATGTGGAGTGAGGGCTACCAGCCGCCAGCTGGTCTTCGTGCCGTGCCGGGTTCCACCTTAGCGAGAATGGAAGTACGGATGAGAATTTTGTTTGTTATTCATTGACCTTGTTTTTGAACTAAAAAATTTTTTCATTTAAATTGTTTATATTATGCTTTTTATAAAATAAAATATATCTTTTGTTTGTTATTCATATTGACCTTGTTTTTGAACTAAAAATTTTTTTCATTTAAAACATTTTTTCATTTAAATTGTTTATATTATGCTTTTTATAAAACAAAATATATGTGTGTACGGATATATGTATATATGTGCATATATATATAGGCCTATATATATGTATAATTCTGATGTTATCTGGGAAGTATAAGTTTTCTTAAATGTTGGTACTTTTCTCATAAAAATATAAAATATGATGTATAAATATAAATTCAACTGTTTCTGAATTTCATTAAGAACATTGCACAGGCAATAAATAGCGAATTGTATGTACATAAATAAGTAGAAGTATTTTTTTTTTATTTGCAATATTTCCTATTCAGACGCTACAGGAGTGTTTTTTTTTTTTATGTGGAGCTAGACTGCATGTATTCATATATGTATTTTTAATGGATTATTTTATTTTACCTGGCCACACAACTAGATTAAGTGGCTAGTACATTTCCAAACAATTTATTTGTTGTACTCTTGTAACTTAATGGTGGAAATAAATCATTTATTCATTTATTTATTCATTTATTCATTTATTCTTAATCCCTTTTTTAAAAATTGTTACAAATTTAGTTAAATTCCAACAATCAGGAAAACAATTTGAGTTGACTGAAATATTAAATAAATGCATGAAAGGCTTAATTAAAGACTCATGGTATCTTTAAAAATAAAAGAAGGAATGCCATCCGGACCAAATGAACGAAGTGATTTAAGTTTTTTAATTGCTTGTAAAATTTCACCTTCAGTAAAGTAAGGCAGGCAATGCTGGCGTTTCCCGCAAATGGCGGGCCGAGTGCATCTACAGTCAACTGATCATAATTTAGATTAGAATCCTCATACACTGACTGACTTAAAATATCGGGCAAATGCCTCCGAGATAACAGCGTTGCCTTCCACCTCCCCCCTCCAGTGTTATTGTTTTAACTCTACTGTCAGTCGACCTCAACCGCTTCACTGCAGACCAAAACTGTAGTGGATTGTTATTTTGTTTCTGAATCCATTGATGTTTTAATCTGTACTCTCTGGGAGCAGAATGATGTGAGAACATTTATTGCTAAGGTTTTGCTGGAATTAAGCTGAAGACCATTCGCTCTAAACCACAAGTGACATTCCTCCAATGATGCAAACAGGCTTGAAACTACAGTATCATGATCTTCGACTTTGACTAAAAGTGATACATCGTCAGCGTACATAAAAAGTTTGGTATTAATATTGCTACACTTTAGGTCATTGATGTATAACAAGAATAAAACAGGCGAAAGAATGCATCCTTTGGGTGTACTCCAGTTTGAGCCAAGAACAATGTCAACTGGGCGTTGTGAGGGTGTAATATTTAATTTAATATCTGCTTCCGTCGTTCAAGGAAGGATTGAATTCAGCTAAGTGCCACTCCTCGAACTGCATAATGATTAAGTTTTGACAAAAGCAGTGCATGTTTTATACAGTCAAAAGCCTTGGATAGGTCACAGAAGACACCAACTGTCCTCTGCGACCCATCCAATGCTTCTAGAACTGTATTTGTGATCTCTAATAGTATGGACTCGTGACCTTGACGGAAACCATGCTGTGAGCTGGTTAATACATTCCATTTACAAAGAAAATTTGAAAGTCGAGAAAGATATATTTTTTCGAACACCTTTGACAACACTAAAACCAGGAAAATTGGGCAACAGTTATTAATATGCAAATGGTCAAACCTTTTTTAGAAAATGGTTGATTATTGTGTACTTCAGTTTGTCCGAAAATATGCCTGTTTTAAAGGATAAATTATTAGAAATGTCAGACGATACAACATTTCTGAGTAGCAGAACTTTAGCAAGTTAGGTGACAACTCATCCCACCCTGAAGAGTTTTTATTTTTCAGAGACCTGATTGTGGCTATGACTTCTGATTCATTTGTAGGAGATAGAAACATTGAAGATTTTATAGATGCTTGTGTCGAGCAGTTCAATGCAGAACGGGGAGAGGCCCTAAGTGCAGAGGCACTGGGCTCTGTCAGAAAGAAATCATTAAAGGTTTCCTTTATAAATTTCCTGCTTGTTATTTTGCCCCATTTACTGTAATTTCTGTAATATTGTGACTCACAGTTTCCTTGCCACTCGCTCTACTAACAATGTTCCACGTGACTTTTGCCATATTATATTCTCTATAAATCTCACGATCATTGTACGCTTTCTTTGATTACCTGTTACCTGATTACGTATTGCCTGTTTCAGTATTTTTTTATAAGATTTGAAATAGGTAAATTCGGATCTTTTGAATGTTTCACCTTATCAGTCAATTCCCTTTTCTTGTGAATATTTTATTCCCTTTGTTAACAAATTATTTTTTAAAAAATTTCCTTCACGTTTTTTTTGGAAAATTTGTCTCAAAACATGTTATTAAAACCTGAAGAAATTTACTAAAACACTAATCAATATTACTTTGGGAACTGTCGATTTGTAACGTCTCATCCCAGTCAATGCAAGCTAAGCTATGTCGAAAATTATCTTTGCTCTTCTTATTAAAAATGCGTCTTCTCGTGACCACCAGTTTTTTTTAGTAGACGCGAGCTGTGAGGCAGTGTATGAACTGTGCTATATGGTCAGTGTATCAGTCTGCTCGTGGTTAGTAACGTAATTGGTAGCTATGTAGTCTATCTGATAGTTTGAACATTGGGTGAAGTGTGTTGGAGGATGTACATGAGATTGTAACCCATATGTATTTATTTATACGCAAGATAATTCGTTATTTAAGTTTGAGCTTTCCGAACCATCAATATTAAAATCCCCGCATAGTACCACCTGCCTTTGTTTGACTTCATGGTTTAGCATTAGCAAAAGCTATTCCAAGATTTCAATAAACTCCTTTACTAGATTCTGATGTTCGGTATGCGTATATTAGTAACACTAACTCTGAGGTTTATTCTTTTTTATCTCAATGGCTGAGCATTCAAAGTTAAATTCGACTGAAAAATTGCTAATATCCGTGCGATCTATTGCGGATATACTCTTTCGGACAGCTATGCACGTTACACGGTTGTTTGTATTCCTGTAATTGTGTGATATCACTTCGAAGTCTGTCAATTTATTAAGAATGTTAATGTTATATTTCGTAAGCCAGTGTCAACTAGACATATGACATATACTCTGTGGAGAAGTGTATAAATATGTGCTTTAAACTCGGTTATCTTATACTTTATACTTCTTATGTTATAATGTATAATCCAAGAGCTAGAGTAAAACAGTTTTTAACATTATCACATTGGTTATCTACTATACTAGAATATCGTTTAAAAAAATAGTTTTACTTTTACTATGTGAATCAATAGATTCACATAGTTAGATTAAAATTGTTAGTTTTATGTTGTGTTATATTCGGTCCTTTTTTCTCATTATTAATAGTGTCTATAGAAAAAAAGAAGATCTTGAAAAATGAGCATCTCTGTAAAGATCCTCATTTTTAATGAGCATCTTTACATG
Source organism: Stictocephala bisonia (assembly GCA_035578905.1). Lineage (NCBI taxonomy): Eukaryota > Metazoa > Arthropoda > Insecta > Hemiptera > Membracidae > Stictocephala > Stictocephala bisonia. The sequence goes on from JAQJVL010000358.1 coordinate 892,273, forward strand.
CAACTTTATGACTAACCCCCTGGTTTAAATGACTAACCAGGGGGTTAGTCATTTAATGAGTCCAAAGAAAGAGAAGGCGTACTGAAGACCCCTCGGGTGTTCACGCCCTCTACGTAAACTGGTTACGTAGAGGGCGTGTTGGAGACTCTGCGCATCGAGCTGCATGAGGAAGACCTCTCGGTTGTAGGAATGTAAACTGGGTTCGTAGAGGGCGTACTGAAGACTCTGCGCATCGGGATGCATGAGGAAGACCCCTCGGGTGTTGGAATGTAAACTGGGTACGTAGAGGGCGTGTTGGAGATTCTGCGAATCGAGCTGCATGAGGAAAGACCTCTCGGTTGTAGGAATATAAACTGGGTACGTAGAGGGCGTACTGAAGACTGCGCATCGGGATGCATGAGGAAGACCCCTCGGGTGTTGGAATGTAAACTGGGTACGTAGAGGGCGTGTTGGAGACTCTGCGCATCGAGCTGCATGAGGAAGACCCCTCGGGTGTTGGAATGTAAACTGGGTACGTAGAGGGCGTGTTGAAGACTCTGTGCATCGAGTTGCATGAGGAAGAACTCTCGGTTGTAGGAATGTAAACTGGGTTCGTAGAGGGCGTACTGAAGACTCTGCGCATCGGGATGCATGAGGAAGACCCCTCGGGTGTTGGAATGTAAACTGGGTACGTAGAGGGCGTGTTGGAAATTCTGCGCATCGAGCTGCATGAGGAAAGACCTCTCGGTTGTAGGAATATAAACTGGGTACATAGAGGGTGTACTGAAGACTCTGCACATCGGGATGCATGAGGAAGACCCCTCGGGTGTTGGAATGTAAACTGGGTACGTAGAGGGCGTACTGAAGACTGTGCGCATCGGTCTGCATGAGAAGACCCCTCGGGTGTTGGAATGTAAACTGGGTACGTATAGGGCGTGGAGACTCTGCGCATCGAGCTGCATGAGGAAAGACCTCTCGGGTGTAGTAATGTAAACTGGGTACGTAGAGGGCGTACTGAAGACTCTGCGCATCGGGATGCATGTGGAAGACCCCTCGGGTGTTGGAATATAAACTGGGTACGTAGAGGGCGTACTGAAGACTCTGCGCATCGGGATTCATGAGGAAGACCCCTCAGGTTTTGGAATGTAAACTGGGTACGTACAGGGCGTACTGAAGACTCTGCGCATCTATTAATGAAATGAAATGGTTTATTTCCATCGATTAATGATTACATATAAATTGGAATAGTCAATAAAAATGTGTATTTATAAATTATTTTATAATATATTAAAATCATAAATATCTTTATTAGTCATAATAGTAGGTTTTAAAAACATTATGTTTTAGCTTTATATAATACTATTAACTGGAAACAAGCTTATGTCTGAAATAAATGTAGTTAATTATCATGATATTACTAAGTTTGAGTCATGTTCTAAAAAATCTTAAATAAAATAAAAAGCGTTTTCAATTGGCAATTCATACACGCTATTAATTTAACCCTGTTAACATTTTATATTTAGTATAAGTTGATTTTGTTGTACCCCATTCTAGGATCTAGGTAAAAATGTAGATAATTATTAAAGTAGATAAGTTTATTAGTTTAAGAACGTAGTTTTATAACATGTTTGGGTAGATGTAATTTAGTTTTTAGCACTTGAAAAAGGTTTGGGTTTTACCAAATCGAAACGTCGTGATTGGTAATTTTCACGTAATGATGGCAAATGTCCAACTACCTTTGTCTCTCTCATATGACACTCCATCATTAACAAATTTCAAAAACAAAGTCATACAGACTATTTGGAAATTAACCATAATGAATAGTCTGAGCTGACTGGGGTAGTTTATTGAAAAATTATTATTCCATCGACTTTGTAAGAAGTTGAAGTTTTAGTAAGTCTATGCTTTAGATTGTCATTTAATCATTAGTAATTACAAAAGTATACATTATTTAAACTAATATTTCATAGGAAACAGAATTATATACGTATTTCCATTGATAGATTATACGTAAATGTCATTAAGTATTTCTCCAAACGGAATGGTAATCTGACGCTTGTGTTATTCCCCCGCAGTTAATGTTACATCGCTACTACAGCGATTTCCATAACAATCAGACACTGTTGCATTATTAATGTTCAGCTCTGCATTGCAGACTGGCAAGTCTTACATGATTAGTTAGTGTGGTTTGTATTGATATTAGATAAGAACATAAGTGTTATTTACGCGTTTGGGGGGATGATGTTGTTCATGTCTAAAGCAACTCTTTAAAGATGTACGTACCGCCGGGGTAGTTCTAAACGAGCACGAAATCTGGTAGCTGGACTGTCAAGATTTTGTGGTCTCCCAGTTATGGTGGTTACAATAATTTATTTTGATAAAAATCCCTTTTGAGGACCAAGCTAATTTCAAATGAATAGGTTCTGTTTTAAACGTAGTAAATTTTAACGCTGAGGGCTTAAGCAAGGCGAAGAATGAGTGCGTCTGTAGGGTTCTTCAGAAAATCAATGTTGATATGGCAGAAAGCTTGCTGACTGGGCTGAAATGATTAACTTTTTTCTAATCTACAAGAATGATGCTATAGATTAAGCCACTTTTTATTCAACTCGTTGGCGTCGACGTTACGCGCCTGGCTTAAGCTTCTGCTTATATGTGAACGACCATAAGACCTAAGGCAATTAGGAGGAAGGTTATTGATGTTTTTCCCCACTCTCAACTTAGGCCAGTACTGGCATGATTAGGGATCCAAATTTCCATAGTTCAATCTTTTCTAAGGCCTAGACGGAATTTTAACAAAGCACACTGGGAGGCCTTTACCACTAAGCTTCATAATAACATCAGGTCCATTCCTCCTACAATAAGAAATTACGATCGTTTGACAAATATCGTCTCATCCATCGGTAAAGCTTGCATACCAAGAGGATACAGAAAGGAGTAAGGAATCCGATGGCATTTACAAAGAGTTAAATGTTACCGAAAACTCCAACTTGTCTAAACTGCTGCTCTACCAGACAGCAGTACCAGAAGAGACAAATGGGTTAAAACAGTTGAAAATGTACATTTTTCCCACAACAATAGAAAGGCGTGGTTACTTTTAAAGAACCTCTCCACTGGTAAATCTCTAAATCAAAGAGAAGTGCTCTGCCTGATGTATAGCTAAACGGATAGTCAGATTATCAAAGTAAACCCAATATCCTTCTGACAAAAATGTGCTTTACAAGTTGAATAAAACAAAAAAGAGTCAAATAGCAGCCCTGTGAGGTCTCCAGAAAGTTCACGTAGGAAGAGATGGACAGGTTGATTTCCACTGTACCAGCAGGGTATCCTTCCAGAATTTGTGTTGCATGCTGGTAGCAAAGAGGAACACTGGATTCAAACAGTCTACAGTAAGATATTAGCTACAGGCAATTTGCCAAAAGTATTCAAGTGATCAAAAGTAGTAGCTATTCTGAAGCCTGGTAAATATCCTAAACGAGATAAAAATTATTCACCGATATCTCAACTTAGTATTGATTATAAGTTGCTGGAAAGGCTGTTATACAATAGAATATCACCCATTCTTGATCTTGTGTTTCAGTTGAGCAGGCTGGTTTCCACCCTGGCCGAAGTTGTAGTGACCAGATATTAGCTCTGACATGATTGATCGAGAATGGGTTTGAAAGATATTGCAAACATATGTAGATTTTATTGATCTTACAGCGGCTTATTTGAAAACATCTGCTTATTTATCGATCTTATAGTGGATTATGACACAGAATAGAGCAAAAGTTTGTTGTTACAGTCCTACAGCCTCATTCCCTGTTCCTTTCTATTACTTTTGGAGTAAATGCTTAGTAGACAGGATTATCTTAGTCGAGAAGAAAGATCTTATAGAGAGATGAAGGATAGTCTACCACAGAAGTTTGTACTTTCTCCAGTTTTGTTTAGCGTGTATATGGATGAAATTCCAATCATTAAATCTAAAAAATTTAATTAATGGGTTACAGTCAATGTCACTAGCACCATGACCCGAGTTCTGACCTACAGTTATGACAAGCTCGACACAACTCATAGTAAATAGTATAGAACTATGTACTATGAAGTATATTAATATCATTTACAATAATAATCGATATAAAACATAATAACACTAAGATAATAACTAATTTTTCTATATTATTTATTTCACATTATATCTACCCTACATCTCCTGACAGAAGCTAAATCCTAACCACGTAGTCTTCGTCAGCTAATGACAAGCCTGATACTCAATTAACTTCCTTACTAAACATCCGGATATTGACTACCACCCAATATGGACACTCCAGACGTCTCTAGTAGTGTCCACGCCAATAGCAACCATTTAAAAAATTTAACTATTATCAATATTATCCGTAAATTAAAAAAACTAGTACTTGCCAAGAACCGTTTGTCCCCGGTAACCACTAACCACGACACTACTTCTTTCCAAGTACCGATGGTCTCCGGTATCCACTAACCACGAAACTCTTACTTTGTCTACGGTATCCACTAATCACGAAAGAACTACTTGCCAAGTACCGTTTGTCTACGGTATCCACTAATCACGAAAGAACTACTTGCCAAGTACCGTTTGTCTTGGGTATACACCAACAACAGCACTACTACTAGCCAAGTACCGTTTGTCTCCGGTATACAACAACAACAGCACTACTACTTGCCAAGTACCGTTTGTCTCTGGTATCCACCAACAACAGCACTACTACTTGCCAAGTACCGTTTGTCTCCGGTATCCAACAACAACGGCACTACTACTTGCCAAGTACTGCTTGTCTCCGGTATCCACTAACCACAACACTACTACTTGCCAAGTACCGTTTGTCTCTGGTATCCACTAACCACAACACTACTACTTGCCAACTACCGTTTGTCTCTGGTATCCACTAACCACAACTCTACTACTTGCCAACTACCGTTTGTCTCTGGTATCCACTAACCACAACACTACTACTTGCCAAGTACCGTTTGTCTCTGGTATCCACTAACCACAACACTACTACTTGCCAACTACAGTTTGTCTCTGGTATCCATTAACCACAACACTACTACTTGCCAAGTACCGTTTGTCTCTGGTATCCACTAACCACAACACTACTACTTGCCAACTACCGTTTGTCTCGGTATCTCCTAACCACGGCAGCAAAGTTGAGTGTGGTTAAAATGCTATTTAAACCCTTATCTCTAGCAAAAATCAACTGATTAGTGACATTTACCAACGCAGTCGCGGTGCTAAAACCCTTCCGAGAGCCAGGCTGGCTTTTTGGTAAAATGCTATCTCTTTCTATGAACCTCTCCAGTTGGTTAGCCATAACCTTCTCCACTACCTTCGAATGAACTGGTAATATAGATATCGGTCTGAACTGTGACACATATGTAGGAGTTCTGGTTTTAGAAGAGGTATCACCAAACTTTGTTTCCATGCTAACGGAAAACTACCCACCGAAAGTGACATGTTGACAGGGTGAGTTAAAACTTCAAACTTTTACCATGTCAATTGAAATTTCATGCATTCCAAAGGCCTTAGTTGTTACACTGTTAATTGACATCACTTCGACCTTACTCACACTTGCAAATTCAAGCTTGCTTATTACACTATAGTTTTGTAATTAGCATAATACGTGTTGGTACATATACAGTACAAGTAAACGTCACATAACACAAATTCATTACAATATAAGCACAAAATCCACAAATATATTACAATACAAGTACAAAATGCACATCGATTTGGTGATCGATTTCGGTGAACCACGCTCACCTTCTTTAGATTGCTAGTATTCATGCCTAATCGGGTTAACAGAAATACTGCATCCCATCTTTGCAAAAACACATTCATACTATCAGGTGAGAACTGACTATCGTGGGGAACATTCTGGTCTTGACTATGCAATCCTCCAGCACGCAGCGTGGCCCAGAACCTTTTAGAGTCTCTCCAGTTCAAATGTGAAGAGAAGTAACTTTTTTTGGCTCTTCTTATAGCATAGTTAAGATTTTTGCGTGCTTTAAGCAATAAATGGCTTCCTACACAATATTTTATCGACATCTAAATATAAACTCTTTGTTATGTTGATGACAACGGGGTAATCCCCACAACAAGGGGTTAAACATCCAATAATGGCTTGGCTCAGACTAGCCAACCTGTTCACATACACGTATATTAAGCAATAATACCCACTATGATAGTGTTTTTTATTATTTACACAAAATAATAAAGTAATGCTGTACATACTGATGACATATTTTATTCAGTGTTCTTGTTTATTTGTGTGTTTTATCTTCATTGAGGATTATAACTTTATTATTATTATTATAAATTAACATTATTATCATGGGTGGAATGAATAAAGTTTAGTAAATGCTATAAGTAAGGAAATTGTTAGCATTTGCTAAGAGGTTTATGAATAAAACTATTAGCTTTTGCTAACCCTTAGAAAAAGGTTGGAATTCCGGATAGTTTAGGTTTTGCTAACTATTTTCATATGAATAAACCTTAGATTTCTCTCCACGGTCTTAGAAAAATGTGTCAGTTTTGTTAGGTAGGGATGGTGACTTTATTAGAAAAAGGTCTAAAACAGCAAACGGAAACATTTCCCAAAATGTTATTTGGACTCAGAGCAACTTGTCAAACTAAAAATTCTCCCAAGTCATAAGTTGTTTGAGTGCTTTCCTCTAAAAGTTGACTATCCTCTTGAACATTTACCTGGACAGATTGGACAGTGTGATTTGTATTTCTTCCTACTATCCTCTTGAACATTTACCTGGACAGATTGGACAGTGTGATTTGTATTTCTTCCTACTTCCCTCTTGAACATTTACCTGGACAGATTGGTCAGTGTGATTTGTATTTCTTCCTACCATCCTCTTGAACATTTACCTGGACAGATTGGACAGTGTGATTTGTATTTCTTCCTACTATCCTCTTGAACATTTACCTGGACAGATTGGACAGTGTGATTTGTATTTCTTCCTACTTCCCTCTTGAACATTTACCTGGACAGATTGGTCAGTGTGATTTGTATTTCTTCCTACCATCCTCTTGAACATTTACCTGGACAGATTGGTCAGTGTGATTTGTATTTCTTCCTACTATCCTCTTGAACATTTACCTGGACAGATTGGACAGTGTGATTTGTATTTCTTCCTACTATCCTCTTGAACATTTACCTGGACAGATTGGACAGTGTGATTTGTATTTCTTCCTACCATCCTCTTGAACATTTACCTGGACGGATTGGTCAGTGTGATTTGTATTTCTTCCTACCATCCTCTTGAACATTTACCTGGACAGATTGGTCAGTGTGATTTGTATTTCTTCCTACCATCCTCTTGAACATTTACCTGGACAGATTGGACAGTGTGATTTGTATTTCTTCCTACTATCCTCTTGAACATTTACCTGGACAGATTGGTCAGTGTCATTTGTATTTCTCCCTACCATCCTCTTGAACATTTACCTGGACAGATTGGTCAGTGTCATTTGTATTTCTTCCTACCATCCTCTTGAACATTTACCTGGACAGATTGGACAGTGTGATTTGTATTTCTTCCTACCATCCTCTTGAACATTTACCTGGACAGATTGGACAGTGTGATTTGTATTTCTTCCTACTATCCTCTTGAACATTTACCTGGACAGATTGGACAGTGTGATTTGTATTTCTTCCTACTATCCTCTTGAACATTTACCTGGACAGATTGGTCAGTGTCATTTGTATTTCTCCCTACCATCCTCTTGAACATTTACCTGGACAGATTGGTCAGTGTGATTTGTATTTCTTCCTACTATCCTCTTGAACATTTACCTGGACAGATTGGTCAGTGTGATTTGTATTTCTTCCTACTATCCTCTTGAACATTTACCTGGACAGATTGGACAGTGTGATTTGTATTTCTTCCTACTATCCTCTTGAACATTTACCTGGACAGATTGGACAGTGTGATTTGTATTTCTTCCTACTATCCTCTTGAACATTTACCTGGACAGATTGGACAGTGTGATTTGTATTTCTTCCTACTATCCTCTTGAACATTTACCTGGACAGATTGGACAGTGTGATTTGTATTTCTTCCTACTATCCTCTTGAACATTTACCTGGACAGATTGGACAGTGTGATTTGTATTTCTTCCTACTATCCTCTTGAACATTTACCTGGACAGATTGGTCAGTGTGATTTGTATTTCTTCCTACTATCCTCTTGAACATTTACCTGGACAGATTGGACAGTGTGATTTGTATTTCTTCCTACTATCCTCTTGAACATTTACCTGGACAGATTGGTCAGTGTGATTTGTATTTCTTCCTACCATCCTCTTGAACATTTACCTGGACAGATTGGACAGTGTGATTTGTATTTCTTCCTACTATCCTCTTGAACATTTACCTGGA